>ANCB02000339.1:0-56634 GCA_000331835.2 Trichoderma hamatum GD12 | reverse complement strand
GGGGGGGACGAGTAGCGCATGAAGTAAAACATACTACCTGAGGAGGACCAAACCGCTCAGGAAGCGAAGGGAGCAAGCCGCTAAAGAAGCATAACCCCTCTAGTCTCCCTTTTCTCAGCCCCCTCTTCTCTTAGGATGTGTTTGTGTTTCTGGAACCTGGGATGCATGTACCAGCGATAATGCTACGCCGATTTCATTCACTGAATCGTTTAATACTGCCACCTCTTAGTTTACAGCACTGAGTAGATATTGGGTAGAGAACCGTAACAAGCCAGTGCATTACTTCAACTCAATACGCTGTGTGCTAAGCTAAGTCCTATCCAATCATACTTAATTATTAACTCTAGAATGAAAAGATTTAATTTGTATCATCAAGTCGCGTGAAGGTATCCCCAGCTATTTTTCTTGAATTTTGCAGTTCAGGTCGCCACGTTAAATTCTTATGCGTATATTATCATTGACGAGAAAGGCAGCAAAGCAGATAATTTATAATTAATATTAAGTGATATCTTAAACATACGATCTCTTAGTAATTTCCACTGTATTCGATGAAGTCAGAATTACATGAGATTATGACACAATCTGGAATTTAGTTTAGAGAGCCATTGAGAATCTGTGCGTTGATAACAAGCGAGCTAAAGGAATTATACAGATCGTCTTATGCCTAAGCAATGACTCCAAATTTTACAAGGTTCTGCTCCGTCTCAGTACAATATGAGTCTATCCGATGGAACTTGGAGTTAGCATTGCGTCTGGACCCTTCGATCTAGATGAACATTAGCAAGCAATTTCGATTGCCGAGCAGGCGGCGGGAAATCTAAATATCCTAGCAATCTCTTAGAGTAGTTTAAGAGTAGATCAGGATTTTCGGGCTGATCCCATCTTCACTTACCAGTACCCTGCTATTGTGTATGTAAAATTGTTAGAGCTTTCGTCGAAAAAGCGAGACCCTTACGACGTAAAGTCTCCACGATTAATTCCGAAATGAGTCCGGTCATGATGAAAACATATCGCCCCACCTATTTTGTAAGCGTGTATATCCAATTGTTCGTAGAGGATACACGATGTGAGTCGAATATTCGATAAGCAGCGCAGCAAAATAGAGAAAGCAAACGCTAATTTGGGATGAACTTATGGCAGGGAGATAGAAGCACAACTGTGAATGGATGTGAGATTAATCTTAGATACACGAACCAAGTAGCCAAAGTAGTTATGTTTGCCTGAATTAGGCGACTAAAGCTTTGTAGATTCTCGGAATTTATTTCATCGATTTACACCTGTCAACAAAAACTACATATTATTAGTCATATGACGGAGATGTACGGAGATGCACGGGGCAGCATTCAATCACGTTGAGATCGGTTATATGTTTAACAGAACATCATCTCAGATACCGCGAATCGGACTTGTCTTATGGGTCTTTGCTTCGCAAGGGGACTGTTTCCTACATACGGCGTAGTATCAGATAGTCAACGGCGCCACCGGCAGCGGATCTCCTCCATATCAGGAGAGCGCTCAAACTTGCCGGCTCGCTGGCCGTTGCCAATCTAAGCCTAGTGTTTCGGCTGATGACTGCCAGACAGTCGTTTCAACGCTAAACAACCAGCAGTGTTTAAAAAAAAAAAAAGCAACTTGGACCGCCCGAAAACCGTCCGGGTTCGGCCGCCTATCTTGCATGTTGTGACAGGGCTACTTTCTAAAGCGAGCTACTTACTAATTATATCCGAAGTATGATGTCGTGGGGCCTGATTCCATATCAACGGTGACTGAAGTCCGTTTTCTTCGGACCGCAAATTTATTCAGAAGGATGTATGTAGTAGTATATAATATGTCTTCGAAGCTCTCTAGATTAAAATTACTCGAAGCAGACAGTAACACAGTGAAGTAGCGAGCCTCGTAAAAGCTCTAAAAGCTCTAAAAGGGTTTCATAAGACCCTCTTTCTATGCTCCATTAGTTGGTGGTGGTTAGTTAAAACAGCTGCCATGCAGTCCTACCGCCAGTACAGCTCATTAGGCAAACGCCTAGAAGCTCAATTACATCGAACTCGAACTCTAGCAGCACATCATGCCCCTCCACAAACGACACATGTGCAATCCGCCGATATCGATTTAGAAGCGTCTTCGTCTGACTCAACTGATGTCGAAGACAACGAATCACAACTCGAGCCAATCGAGCGGCCGATTAGCAGGATAGGCACAAATCTTGCCGCAGCGCTCACGGGAATTGCCAAACAGGAACATCCGGACGCGAATAACACCAAAGTGTTCGTCGTGGGCTTTGAAGGACCAAACGATCCGTTAAATCCACGCAATTGGCCACTTACCAAACGGATATTCTGCACTCTAAATGTGGGCATAATTGCGCTTGTAGTTGGTTTGGCGGCATCTATAGACTCTGCGGTTATCACCAGAGCGGCGAAGGATTTTGGAGTTAGCAAAGTTGCTGAAGCACTTGCAACAGGCTTGGTAAGTAGTTGCTACCCAACCCTACTTTAAATTACGCCATTTATCTAACATTCCACTTTTCAAACAGTTCCTTGTTGGCTTTGGATTTGGCGCTCTCATTGCTGGTCCATTGTCGGAAACGGTCGGTCGAAACCCCGTATACTTCGGCTCTTTGGCGATATACATGCTCTTTGTTATGGGAGCTGGGTTGTCGAAATCATTGGGAGCACAATTAGTATGTCGCTTCTTTGCCGGATTCTTTGGGGAGTCACCGCTGTCTACGGTTGGAGGATCTATGAGTGATATGTGGGATCCTATGAACCGCTTGATTGCGTTTCCGATTTTTGCAAGTGAGTTGAATAAGCCCTCGAACTTCCATTAGAAAAGAAATATCATTTTAACAATTTCCATAGCTGCTGGACTCATGGGACCAGTTGCGGGTCCTATCGTTGGCGGCTGGATCTCTCAGTCGTCAGACGTATCGTGGCGCTGGGTGGAATGGGTTACCATCATCGCATCCGGAGCCCTTCTCGTATCACTACTTCTCTTCCAGCCTGAAACTTATGAGCCAGTCTTGTTACAGTGGAAAGCGAGCCACCTCCGCCGACTAACTGGTGATAAGCGCTACGTCTCTGCTGCCGAAATCCAGCATGTGTCCTTCAGCGCCCGCATGTTGACGGCAGTGAAGCGACCGTTTATTATGACTATCCAGGAACCCACAATCATGTTGTGGACCGGTTATCTAACTGTTGTATATCTGATGCTGTTTGGCTTCCTTGATGGCTACACTTTTGTTTTCCAGAAGACGTACAACCTCTCTGACGGCATCACTGGCCTACTCTTTTTGGGCATTGGAATTGGGCTGATACTGGCCTCTGTACTTCTTACTCCTCTCCTCTACAGATGGGCAAAGAAGGAAATCACTAAGCTCCAAACTGAGAAGACTGATGGAAATGCCCGCATCCCACCCGAATTTTTCCTTTGGTACGCTCTTATCGGCGCGCCTGCCATCCCAATTTCTTTCTTCTGGATGGGCTGGACAGCGTATCCCCACATAAGTATTTGGTCGCCTATCTTGGCTTCCGTGCTTTTCGGATTCGGCATCCTTTCTGTTTTTGTGTCGACATACATGTATCTCATCGACACATACGAAGTATATGCAGCGAGCGCATTGACAATGATTACGCTGGTGCGCTATGTTGCTTCGGGGGGAATGATTGAGATATCTATCCCGATGTATAAGAACCTTGGCATCCACTGGGCTTTGACCATGCTGGGACTCATCTCCCTGGTGTTTACGGTAGTGCCGTATGCGTTTTACAGGTTCGGTCCCTGGATTCGATCAAAGAGCCGATTTGCGAAGTCACAGTAAAAGAAAAAGAAAGCGTTATAAATTATTAGAGCCTTAGAAATGTTATTTGTCCAAAGAAGCATATACATCTTTGCAAGGCGTTGTGGTTGGGTAAAAGCAAAAGCAGATTGACTTGATATGCAATTGAAGTTGAACATAGGAGTTTAGTATTCACGGCATGATAATTATAGCGAACGATATACGCATTTTCAGCGTTTAGGTATAGATAATGTTATATAGAAGTATACAATAAACGGGTGCATCCGATTGTGCACCTTAGTTACAACATTTTGTGAACGCCTTCACCACAGTTGTAATCAAACATCTAGATGTCCGAAAGTATGTTGCCTATTCTTCGTCATAAACAGCAATACATTAGTCAAGATTTATAAGGTAGCTGATT
The DNA here is from genome assembly GCA_000331835.2 of Trichoderma hamatum GD12. Classification (NCBI taxonomy): domain Eukaryota; kingdom Fungi; phylum Ascomycota; class Sordariomycetes; order Hypocreales; family Hypocreaceae; genus Trichoderma; species Trichoderma hamatum. The sequence goes on along the minus strand of ANCB02000339.1, from coordinate 52,435 downwards.
GCAGCTAATCGTCCCCGATCTTGACCCGAATCTGTTGAAAATATATATTGATTGCTCTGTCACAGGATACTAAATATAATTTACACCTAGAAGCTTCATGAAATTTTGCAATTTAGTGACACCCAAAACTGCCATACAAGATCTTACAACTGCGAGTCTATCCTTTTCTGACGGCTCAGTCCCTTTCTTTTTCTAGTCTTCATACGTTTCCTCGTACTCTTCCTCATACTCTTCCCTGGCCTCTGCCAGCTCTTCAAGGTCACTACTACTAGCGCTACTGGAATCTTCAACATCATGAAGAGCCTCTTCATATCTCTCTCGGGCCTCTTCGACTGACTCCCGATCACTCTCAGACACATAATTTCCCTCTTCGTCTCTCGTAGGGAGATCATCGTTGTAACTATACTCGTTGCGATCTTCGTCAACAATTACAGGTGGAGGTGGAACGTAATGCGGACGCTCTCTCTCTTCATCACTGTCATCATCTTCTAGAGCATGATGCAAGAGCGCACCTCCCACTAATCCAGCGGCAACGCCACCAGCTGCGCCGAGCAACACGGATTTCCCAGAAGAGCTTTTCTTCTCTTCTCTGCCGTGATTTTCGCCACCATAGCTGCTATAGTGCTCAGATCCTGAAGGCGCGCCATAGCCTGCTGGAGGCGCTGGAGAGCCACCGTAAGGGGCCGGGTGAGGAGGGCCTGGCGGAGCTGAGTAGCCTCCTGACGTTTGTCCATAGGCAGCTACAGGAGGATATGGCGAAGAGCCACTACCGCGTGAATCTTGGCTCGGGAGTGACTGCGTGGAAATTGGTGGAGCGATGTATCCAGGGGGTTCCCACTGAGTTTTCCCATCCTCTTTGAAGGCGTAGTACCATTGTTGGTATTTGGGGTCAAAGAGAGCAGTCCATCCCTGGGAAATAGGTGGCTTGTCTGAGGGGGGGTGGTAAGGGGGGTTGACAACAGGAGCTTCCGATCGGGTTGCTCCGGTCTCTGAGTTGCTATACGACCGTCGCTGGGAATTCTCGTCGAAATGAGAAACCCATCCTTGAGGAAGAGATGACCTATCAGAGGAAGGCTGGGGAGGAGAGTGATGCCCAGGAGGAGGTCCAGAGGGAGCGTCATAATGTCCAGGAGGAGGTCCAGGAGGAGCGTCATAGCGCCCAGGAGGAGGTCCAGAAGGAGCGTCATAATGTCCAGGAGGAGGTCCAGAAGGAGCATCATAACGCCCAGGAGGAGGTCCAGAAGGAGCATCATAATGCCCGGGAGGGGGTCCGGAGGGAGCGTCGTAATGTCCAGGAGGCGGCCCAGGAGGAGCATCATATTGTCCAGGAGGAGGCCCAGGAGGAGGTCTATAATCGCCGGGGGCATGGTAGCCATATCCTCCATGCTGGTCTGGGCCTAATGCTGGAGTCAGCTATACATTCTATGAAAGTGGTCATGTATGTAATGAAGTCCTTACCGGGAGGGTGAGACTGGTAGGGCTGAGAGCTCGGCCGGCCACCTCCAATTCCGAGTTCGCCGAATTGGCCTGAGAGGTTGTCAACGTACGACATCGTTGAAATGAAATGGCGCAAAAATGGCTATTGGTCCGCGGTCTGAGTACACATGTATATAGAATCAGAAGTTGGTATAGCGCAGGGAGAAAGATAAAAAAGGCGGACACAGACGCTATTGCTGATGAAGAGCAAGCAAAATGCAAAGTGTTGAAGTTTAGAGAATGGTTTACTGGGGCTGGCTACGCATGCACTGTTAAATGATTGCGCTGGGCGGCACGAGGCGCAGGCAGCGGTTCAGTGAATGGGGCCCGGAAGAGATGCCGGACCAACGACTGTATCTACAAGTACCTGTTTTGTAGGCTCAACCTCATCGCATGTTCAAGTACAACATTCTAGAAACAAAGGGATGTGACCTGTTTCGCTACTTGAGCAGTCACACGGGCCGTACCGAACGCGCCATTTTCTGGCTTGTTGGTCAGAGAGAAGACGCCCTTTGTACCCCTAGAGGGGCCGCCGAGATCTTGGCAGTGAGTTAAGATGAATGAGCTTTGTTGATTGGTTTGTAGCTTGTGTATGTGGTACTAGGAGATGGCTTGGCTTTAGATATTCACATGGAGAGGATAGAAGAGACTCAGCATACGGAGTTTCGGAGCCGAACGTCGTTGTTTAGCTCGTTTCAACTTTTCTGCGTGTAGGCCAGGTACATGTACTCTGCTGATGGAGGGGCAGAAGAGCTTGGATGTGCACGATGAGGGGCAGAGCAGACCATGTACCGACCAACAATTACATGTCTGGCGGCTACAAGACGGGAGTCCATGCTTTAATCTCCATATACGTAAAATAGAGCAACCAACATGCAGTTTGATCGGACGAAAGAGGCAACTATTTCAACTTCGGACAACACTAAGCTGCAGCCAAGCAGAAATGCGCCCTACAAGGCGTTGGAGGCCCTCATGAGGTTCAGCGCATGCGATGCGAGGGATGGAATATGTATGCACAGCCACGGAACTGATCATGATGTCTACAGCTAGTAGTGCTAGGTAGGAAAACGTCTCAGCCATGGTGGGAATACACGCTACAAGCATGTAATCTCAGCGCCAGAAAGGATAGCCCAGACGGCTACGGGGCCCCGCCAAGCCGGACTCTGGATGCCCTGGTGTTATTGGTAGAAGAGGCTGGCACTGCCTCCAATTGATTACATGTACACACGAAGCCGATCTTAGTTAGCTACACGTAGAGGCTATACTCATAATACAGCCATCTCAGCTCCTCCAGCTCGCTCGACTGTCTCGCCTCAATAAAAGCGTCTCCAGCAGCATTGCTGTCGCTTCTTCTCTTCTCGTCTGTTCTATTGTCCTCTCCTCCTACTATCTGCTTCTCCGATCGGTCGATCGATACACCCTAGCCATGTCCGGATACCCTGGCCAAGGCTACCACGGCGCCGGCCATCACGGCGGCGGTGGTGGTTACGAACACAACAACAACTACCCTCAACAACCAAGCTATAGCGGCGGCGGCGGCGGCGGCTATGGTGGGCAGGGAGGCTACAACTCTGCTCCTCCTCAACAAGGATACGGCGCTCCTCAGGGCGGCTATGGAGGTTATGGCGGCCATTCCCCGCAGCCTGGTTACGGCTACAACGCTCCTCCTCCTCAGCAAGGCGGTTACGGCAATTACCAACAGCCTCCGCCGCAGCATGGAGGATACGGACCGCCTCAGGGCGGCTATGGCGGCCATCACAACCAATACCCTCCTCCTTCGCATCCACCACCTCCAGGCGTCGATCAATACGGCTATCCTCTTCACCCTCCGACCGCTGACCACGCGAGAGCCGGCGCACCACCACCTTCCCGACCCCAAGAGTTTGGCCATGGTGCGCCGGCTGGCTATACATTCCAGTACTCCAACTGTACGGGAAAGCGAAAAGCATTGTTGATTGGCATCAACTACTTCGGCAGCAAGGCCGAGCTGAAGGGATGCATCAACGATGTTCGCAATGTGTCGTCCTTCTTGATGGAAAAATACAATTATAAGCGCGAGGATATGGTTATCCTGACCGACGATCAATCCGAGCCCAGAATGCGGCCAACAAAGGCAAACATCCAAGACGCTATGGGCTGGCTTGTCAGAGACGCGCAACCCAATGATGCTTTATTCCTTCACTACTCTGGTAAGCAAAGCCCTCGATGATATTAGTTAGTATACTGACTTTTTCGTTTATAGGTCACGGTGGCCAAACTGCAGATCAAGACGGCGACGAGGAGGACGGCTCCGACGAAGTCATTTACCCCGTCGACTTTCAGCAAGCCGGACATATTGTCGATGATGAGATTCACTTCCGTGTTGTTAAGCCATTGCAGGCGGGAGTTCGCCTTACAGCCATTTTCGATTCATGCCATTCGGCAACCGTCATGGATCTCCCATATGTGTACTCTACCAAGGGTGTTCTCAAAGAGCCCAACTTGGCCAAGGAAGCCGGCCAGGGTCTGTTGGGTGCCATATCCTCGTATGCTTCAGGTGACATTGCCGGTGTCACCAGCAGCCTCATGGGTTTCGCCAAGCAGGCCTTTGGCGGAGATGGCGCTTACAAGAAGACTGTGGCTACGCGGACATCATCTGCAGATGTCGTTATGTGGTCTGGCAGCAAAGATGATCAGACATCGTACGTACTATACTCTATACCTATTACAACTTGTACGGTTGCGACATGGAAACGCTGACTTAATTCACAGTGCCGATGCCTTTGTTGGAACTGAAGCCACTGGTGCCATGTCATGGGCTTTCATCTCCGCCCTAAAAGCCAATCCCAAACAGAGCTATGTCGAGCTGCTCAACAGTGTCCGAGAGATTCTGGAAACCAAGTATACTCAAAAGCCACAGCTATCTTGCAGCCATCCTCTAGGTATGTTCATTTTGTGACTGCAAATATCCGAACTAGTCTAACGTGTCGACGTAGATACCAACCTGATGTTTGTTATGTAATTCGTTAAATGTTACTCCAAAAACGGACTTCAACTGTCTCAGTAGAAAACAGTATAGGTTAGCATAATTTTGAAGTAAAGCTATAAATTGGATATTGTATAGTGTAAACGAAAGATAAGACATGTGTAATGTTTATGTACGATGGAGAGGGACTGTGGCATTACCGAATGTCCCATCCGTAAGGCACTATCAATTTACTACAATACGATACAGGTGGTGTGCGTAAATACATATCAAGACTTCATTATCATTCATTAGGCTTGCTTCTTCTTGAATACCCACTTTTTGACCACTTCATCTCTTCTCAGCCTAAGTTCGATGCTGATCTTGTATCACCTCGATGGTACAAGGAGATGGAGTTTTTCTTCGTACTACGTCATTCATATCTCTATCCTCGAGTGCCACGCAATTTTGTCTCTGTTTCTAATCCCTTTCACACCACTGAGAATACCAGTAGCGAGGCTCAATTCCCAAATTCCATACCCAACATTCGCTGCTCCTCTGGCTGAGTTCCATTAATAGCTGTCTTCATATCCTCCAAATCCATGATTTCGCCGCTCATCATTCTCTGGAGATGCTCCTAAGCGAGCTTTTCTCCAATCTAATCCCCCGAATATCTTGACCAATCTTTAATTTGAACTTTCCCGCGTCGCAGTCGGCGGCTATTAATATCGTCTACTATTATGCCGATTGGCCTCAGGATATCTGCGCTGCGAGATACAGAGGCGCGGCAAGTAAAACAATCCATACGAGTCATTTAGATGCAGCTGTGCATGGCAAGGGCTGCTACCTCGAATGAGTCAAAAGGAATTTTGTCTAATGGATAGCTGACGAAAGGATTGGTCAAGTATGACGAGAAATAGTCGTTAAGGTTGGCACGGAAATAGTCAGAAGACCGCTAACCGAAGTGATAAAGAAAATATATGGCGTAAATGTGGCATATTCCTATAGCTATTGTCAAATTGGTGAAGGCGTTCAGTAACCTTGGGTGAACCAGTCGTTTGATGTATCGTCATCTTCAGAATCAAGGTGAGCACGCACGCATAGTTACCATTGTCCTATTAAGCAGTCGCATCAGATCCTGATCATGCTCCTATCTAGCGTCACCGTCAGAAGCGCTCCACTTATTATAAGAATTGCTCGAAGACCGCTGAAAAACTTTACGCATGAAAATTTGATAGTCAATACTGTTATCCCTGAAGAAAGCAAAGAGACGAGGAACGTATTGCTAGTAAACTCTTTCATGGCACTGAAACAGTCTAGTAATGTACCTAGTCAGCGGATTCTCTGGAATATCTCTCCTTTCCGAAGTTCTTCGTGCGAAATAGGTGGTACGAAGCCATTGATTTGGCCTGCTATAAAGGCTCATTCCAACAAGGCTTTGAAGGTCAGTCCCTCTTTTGGGGGTGTTTTCTAGAGCTGCTCATGTGGAGCTTTAAAAAGTTACACCCCGAATTTAGGGGCGTAACTTTTTAAAGCTCCACAACTTATGGTGTGCACCTATAAGAGTTTGTTTTTGTGTTGCGGCTCTTGTAGCAAAAATTCAGGCACTTGTTACTCATATTCTAATAGATTTACGAGGGACCAATGAGGTAGAACATGAGCCCCAGGGGAGGGAAGAAGACAGCAGAAGAGATGAGAACAGTGCTTGAATGTGCCTGTGTCTCAGAAATTGAATACAATGGGCTTGCAATCCCGAAACTTGTTTATGAAGGCGAAAAATGCCAATAGATTGGCATGGCCAGGGGGGTGCACGGGGCCACTTGGGGAGAGATGAGAGGAGCCGATGAAGCAGAGCTCGTCAACGCTTCGCGGCCCTTGCCGTCAGGGTGACGCTGGAGCCTCCATGGGACCGGCGACAACGGGCCGGACCTCATTGATTGCTTGCTATCTGGGGCCATCTGGCGCCCACACATGCTGCTCTTCCTTGGCCTTGGCGCGCTTCCCTTGGTGTCCATACGTTACAGTATTAGGCCTAAACCAAGGTAGGGAAGAGAGCAGTTCTTGTATTGCAGACATGTCAAGTACATCTACCGATCTCCCGCCTAATATAAGCTGCCTGGGTCGTGTCGTGTTTTCTTCTCTCATACCCGCTTATTTCTGGATAGCTGCGTTGGGGCGAGCAGCTAGGCAAGGTGCCAAGGAAAATAGCCAAGATCTGGATGTTTATTGACCCCCCAGTTGTCTCTAATTATAACACAGTACACAACCAGCCTCCATCACGTACTCCGTACATATTCTCGTTTGCACACTATTAGCCCATCTTCATGCGGTTCACCCTTGCTCTAGTATGGTATCATGTGAATCTGCATTGCTGAAGCCCAGTAGGTACAGGCAAATGTGGACGTGCTTGTTTCAAACAATGTAAAAATTTATTGGATAATGAACAATGACCAGAAATCATCTTCAAACGTGGAGATTCCCTTATACAACGATGCCATTTCTTCTTTGCCAATTTTCGCTCTCTACTCTATCTATAATAGTCGCCCCAGTGTATGTAATAACCATATAAAAAAGCTCGAAAAGTTGGACCAGCAACCTCAGCACTTCATATCCTTGGCCGGCCTCGCTTGCGTCCACAGTCTTTTATATGCTCCAATATCAAGCTGATTGAATCCGGTTTGCTGCTTTCTACTTGGTGTCCACATGAGCAGAGAAAAGGCACAATGGGCTCGCAGAACCTTTTCCCTTTGATATGTCTGCGGAAATTGTCCTTGCGGCTGACCAGCCGCGCGCAGCGACATTGAAATGCTGAGGATACATGGGCATTGGCGGTTCTGATATGCCGCCGAAGGCTAGCCTCGACCTTAAAATCTACGTTACACTCTGGGCAGTGGTACTGCACACCTTCGTCGTGTAATGAACCGGTGTTATGCACTACATCGTCGGGGGCGGATTGGTCGCGTAAAAACGGCGACGCGGGACTCAAGCTCGACGTAATTGTAGAAGTTTTCAGCCGCGGAGTGTCTGCCACAAGCGATGGTGTCTCATTGTTTGGCAAAGATTCGGGAGTAGGTGAACCGTGAAGAACGGGAGCTGGCAGCACTTGCGTTAATCCAAAATTGCCATTAACAATGAGAGACGTGCTATAGCGCAGAGAAGGAGATGACTATATGTACTCACGTAGATTGCTCTCTGGGCTGGATTCTTCAATTTCTTCACCACGCATGTCCTCGTCATCCAATGCAACATCCAGCGAGTATTCGACTTCAGATCCACAGCCCTCTTCATTAGACTTGGCTTTATCCTCCAGGATAAGGCCCATCGGGTATTCGGCTTCGCATGCAATCTCGGATTCTTCGCCAGGAGTGTTCTAATAAAGCAATCGAGGGTCAAGATTGTCAGCATATATGTGGCACGAATGGCCAATCAAGCATCAATAGCATAGAGGTCCTACCGTTGTTGATATCATTCAAGTAGTAGCAGTGTCTACTGAGCTAAAAGCTGCTTCAATTGAAATGAGAATACATTATCCGGATCTGACCCTCCAATCTTTATGAGTAGAGGATACTTATTTGCGCACATGTATAGGTATATCTGGATCAACCGTTTCCACGTATAGACGGGATCTGGGTATATACACCATCAAAGATCGTTCTACACGGGATGGCATTTGGCAAGATGGACGACATCCGTGTATCAAAGAGACACCGAAAGGAACCGCACGACGCCAATAGGTGAGCGGCAACGCTCGCAGCAAAAGCAAGATTGGGAAGGCTCGTAACACAGTAATACACACTGTAAGAGAAACAACAGCTACTGTAAGAGGAACTTTTCCAGGCTTTCATCCTCCCAGGGCCAGGCCGCATGATCTACCACCTACCTAAGGTAGAGCTCGAACACTACCTAAGGTAGGTACCTACCTCCATACCTACCTGCATGTATGGGTACCGCCTGCATCATACAGGGCGTCTCCACCGCCCGGTAGCGGGTAGCGGTTGGGAGGGCTTGTAGCAAAGTACATGTACAAGAGCCGCCCGAACCCCTAAATACATGTATGCTGGTTTCATTATGGAAGTTTGAGATTCTTTTTGCCTTCTTTTTTTATTTTGTTCAGATAGATAATATGGCCAACAGAAATCAAAGGCTTTTTTCCCTGATTGGTGTCCGGGCCCATTCATCTCACTGCTCTCCACATTTACGCAAGATACGAGTTTGCTTCCCCTTAATAGCGGCTCTGCATCGAGCAGCCACTCTGCAGCCAACTTGCAGAATTCATGTTTTTAAAATAGAAAGACCCTTGGACTACGAAAAGGTGTCTGACCGAACCCCCATAACCTTTCACTTAGGCTAGCGGTGGTTTCTGTAGTGAGAGCTACGCTCCTCCGCTCTAATATCGCTTGCCTCGTTCCTGCTGGACAAACACTCTCTCAATCTCTTAGGTAAGGCTAATATAGAGCACACGATTTGAGTGGCCATGCCATTACTGCCTATATTCTGTAGTGGATGACGTGATAACGTTTTAAACCACGGCGAACTGAGAGAAATATCACATGGCCTGTGTAGCAATATTGAAAGAACATGTCGTACATGTAAACCGCTACTAGGAGACCAGTAAATTCACTATAATTTCAGCGATAGTTGGTCGTGGCGGCGAGTTTTATCTTTTGGAAGGTTTCTCGAATAAATGCCCTTTCCAATACATCAATTCCAAGACTGTGTTAGACGTGCTGCTCAAAGTCTGCTTCCGTAGGGTGCTACCGTTTGCCTGACAGAATTAGGAATTCAGCCCACCTGGTGGCTATGCATGCAATCTAGCACGGATAAAGGCTACCCCCTGCGTGGTTCAACTATCCAATCAAGATAAATCGCCTTGACGTTCTTATTCGGCCATATACCAAGGGGGTTGAGCGCTAAGAAATGACTTTGACAGTGATTCTTGCCATGTATATCAAGCCGCAGTTCCAGCGCGCTTTTGATCGTCCGAGACTCATTCTTCATTCTCTGCTTATCTAAACTAAATCTTATTGAGCACCTTTTTCTCTTCTCACAATAAGCGTATTTGCGTATTTCAGCAACATTATTCTTCAAGGTATTCATTCCATTACTCATCTAGCTCAGTAAATAGAGCTCTTAGAATCTGGAAATGGCTAGACCTTCAGACATGAAAGAGGGACATAATGAGAGCAAGTAACGCGTTCCTGAAAGCTATATCTATGCTAACTTCCATAAGTGAAAAAGGAAATTCCAGTTCAAGCCCCAATTAGCCCTCAGATGCAACAATGGTTATCCCAGTCGGATAAAGAAGGCCCATGGGCACCTCTTCATCACGATGTTTCTTCTACCCAAAATATTGCTACCGACCTTGCGATCGAAGATAACCTGAGAGATGTATTGCAAAGCTGTACTACTCAAAGCTCTACCCAGGGTAACGCAAACACCGGACGAGTAGAATACTGAAGCTAGAATCAATGGTATATATACTTTATTAGGCCTAGCGAAGTTGTGACTGTTTTTTTAAGCTTTATTATTATGCATCGAGCCCCTACTTAAAGAAGTTGGCCATATCCTATCTTAGACCACTACTTCCAAAGGCTTAACTTATTATTTCCTAGAGCTAGTGATTCTTTAATTGACTCTTAAAAAATGTTTACAAATAGAGAATATAAACAATTTGCCACTCTACAAAGTCTGTTGAGGGCGATCGATGACACAACAAGGCTTACTTGGTAGGACGTACATGAAATCCAGACACCGCCTCTGTGCATATAGCTCTCTCCCAGTGTATACACGCAGTGGACCAACTTATACCTATCAGGCTTTGAACTTTGGGTTTTACAATAGAAATCATGCCAATAGAATGCATGTAGCTCCATATACCTATTGAGGACACTACTAGGTGACTGTAGTATTAGAAGTCGCGTACAGGCCTACGGGCATGCCTAAATGATGCAACCACAACAGCCTGAGGGTTCGCAATGGCGTCTAGGCGATCATTTACTACATGGTTCGACCAATACAAGTGGTTAAAGTAGTCTTAATGGGATTCAGGAAGCTGGCTATCTATGAAAGATTATTATAAACGGGTGGGACGCTATAAAAAAAGGTCCTTACCAGTTCAGTGCAAAATCTATCTAAAGCATCATATTCTTCTTGCACCTCCGCCCTCCTTCCATTTTGTTTACCATCTATCTTACCTCTGTCCCATTAGTCAAGCTTTTGGAGCGCCCAGGCGTGCTCATGCTGCAGTGTAATAGGTATCAACTCTTTCACAACCTGCAACTATGACTAGGTAAGGAGTCGCATAGCTGCTGTTAATGCGCCTACGCAACAAATGATTATCTACAGTACATAACCACCTAGTCAAATCTTTCCTTACAGTAAGCTTGGCAGAAGCAAGATGCTGCTGATAAAAGTTTTCACTGTACCATTTACTAATAAGCTACTTCATAAGCATATGCCATGCATGCCTATATGCAAAGACACGCTGTTTCTACTGGCAGAAGAATTTATAACAATATCCTATATGCCCACATTTAAGATACACCCCTTAAAATTTGAGGGATTTTTAAGGGGTGACCTTATAAATGTGGATACAAGTATGTAGGGGCATTTCTATAAATCTCTTCCTCACTAAGCTCTTATGACTTGTGGGGCATGCTTTACACAACAGGCCGAACATTACTGACCTGGCATAGGGGAGGAGAGAGCCATTCTAGGCGCACTTGGGGAAATTCTCTGCCCTTGGCGGCTGTGCCGGGTGCTTCCGCTTCCAGATTGGGGGACCGCCGGTCTTGTGATTGTTTAATTATGTGATGCCTGTCTGAGCCATTGATCGCTTGATGTTCCATTTTGTTTCCTTTTCCCTTCCTTTTCCGCTCTTTGTCATGCTGCGCCGAGGGCTACGTGTGCCTCCAGCATACCCTTGCTTCATAGCTCCAAGGACATGTAAGGTTGCATCGGACACATACCGCCCCTTCGCTTAACTGCGGTGAAGGCTTCCGTGCAGGCCTCTTTTTTTTCTTTCTTTCTTGAAATGATACTTCCGAAAAGCTGCTGTTTGTAGTCAAATCGTATATGGCCTTTGTAGCAAGGATTATTGGCCTTGCATCTAACTTTTAGCTGCGATTGGAGTAGCATCGTGGTGGGAAATGGTAGGATGCATGGACTGGATATAACAATTGGCCTTCCAGCAATGCATGTACATATCCCGGGCACTAATAGGGGCCCTGGCAACAGTTTTAGTAATGGCGACAAAGGCGACAACGGGATTATCCCTTTTTACCCTTTTCGTGACGTTCAAGGTCCCCGGCCGCCGAGCAAACGGATGAGAGATCCGGCCAGTTTGACACCTGATGCTGCCGAACTCCGAACTGGAACGGGACGGGGACATGCAGGCGCCAAGGGCATATCCAAGCTAGTAATAAGGCCTTGCATTACTACGTGGAGGTAGTAGTACTAGTTTTCCAGCTCAACCTCATGAGGGCTAAAGGCCTGCCAACGCCGACTGGCAGGTGGACTGCTCAAGGCATATATCAATGTGAAGTATTTACCCTCAATTGTGTACAATTTGGAATTGGACATCAGGTGCCGCGCCTCGCTGGCTACACTGTAGTCCATTGGTCCTCCTCTGTACCTTGTACGTAAGCCCCGGTGGCTTTAGGGTGGAGAGAGAGGCTTAAGAGTCCTGCGTTGTACAGCCTGCTACCTACCTTATGCGACGGGGCTCAATCACGAGGGGGAGAAAACCGTATAGTTTCTCTAGTTTTCCCGCTCGGCTCGCCATGCTTGCAGAGAGGTTCATGCGATGGAATGACAGCTCAGCAGGTTCGCGCGTGCAGCCATGTATGCGTATACATAGGCCATTATTAGGTAGATACAACATGATTTACCGAATCTTTTGATAAAAACCACAACGAGCCTTTCGATGGAAGTAAACAAGATAACATACAAAGGCCGGTGCTGAATCCGTGTAAATATTGGTGGACGTGCAAGCATTCTCATAGAGCATACAAAGCATGTAAGTACTGCGCTTCCAGTAGTACTGGTCAATACATGTATTTAGGCACTACAACCGCACAACTATCGTCCTTGAAGGTATATCAAGTCAATTTAGAAAGTATTAATACATTTATTGATGCGGTGTGCAGATAGTGGTGGTGCACAAGCTCCGGATTTCTCAACAATGTCACCGACCTCGACATGTCGGGTACCGCGACCTCCCTGTCCATCACACATTTCCTCATTCTACTTTTTTTTTTCTTTTAATTTGCCTACATCCAGGCCATTAATCTCATCCAATATCTTTGCAAACATATGCAGGACGCTGCACGAATGCCTTTAGCTCAGTCTAAACGTAGCCACTCAGACACGAGGTCGGAGAGTCTTCCACGGCAAACATATAGACAATCTTTGCATTAACCATCCCGCTCATCTCCCGCGCCACTCTGTTGCCCACATTAGTGTCGTTATCATAATAGGCCTTCTTGAATACTTTCCTCGACGTAGATAGGGATAGCAAGGCGTTTTTCATGCGCTTTCTCTATATATACAAGAACTCCCACCTTGCTTTGCCAATGTAGTATTATGTCCATAAAAAGTGTGTCGAGCTCTGATATGCGCCGCTGTTTTAATAGCTAAGACGTGCTAGCATTGGCGATGGTATGATGGATCCCCGCCGTCTCTGGTACATGTACTTACGTAGCTGGCTACACAGGCTGCCCCTTCGCCAAAGTCTCAAGCTGAAAATGAGGACTTCTCTATTAAGCCCGCTGAAGTATCAGAAGCCGAACAGCTGTTTGATCATTGGTCGCCGGATGATGATTTACCATTGTTGAATCGTGCATTTTACAATGAAGCCTACGACCTCTTTCCACGCGGAGATGACGCCCAAAATCAAGAACAACCAGAAAATTCCGAACCTGGGGGCAATTTGTGTGAGCAGCCACCCCCCTTCTCTATCTCGTGGCGTCTCGCTCATTGTTGGTCGTGGCATTTGTTTAACCCCAGCGGCACCAGCTCCCCCCTTACCCCATTCACCTTACCCAGAGGAGACACCAACTTCTCCAAATGCACCGGACTCGAATTTTACATCCAACCAATCCCTCTCCGATTCGTACACGCAATTCTCCGATGCAGTGGATAGTGCTGAAGCATCGGACAGCCAAGGCGGGCAGTACCACTGCCTAGTTTGTTACCCAAATTACGATAAACCCTTCAAGCTCAAGAAGGACCTTGAACGGCACAAGACAACGACAATCCGCCATGGAGAGGCATTTTTTCGATGTTATTGCAAGCATGAATCCTTGCGCAAGGATAATTTTATCAACCACGTCAGAGGACATATCAAACGAAACGATGACTGCGATTCTACCGTGCCTTTTATCTGCTCGTGTGGAAAGGAAATACACGTAGATATCCGTAAGCCTGAAGAAGAAGAAGAGCTTATAGAGGGGCATATTAGACCTTGTGGGCAGCGCAAGCGAGGCCGACCGAGAAAAGAAAATTAGCATGCTCTCTCTCCCTCATGAACTTGGGGTGAATATGCAATGATTGGAAGGCGCGGCTGATTTTTTTTTTCTTTTCTTTTCTTTTCTTTTTTTTTTTATGTGGGCGATTTATCGCCAAGCCCGGTTCATTTCTGGAGGTTCAGCATTTTGACGCCTCTCAAGTTTGGTGTTGAAGGTGGGATAGATGGGGAACAAAAGCAAGCGGTGCGCATGCTTGTACAAGTATTGGGGGAAGGGTGGACAGCGAAAGTCTAAAGGAAAGTCGGCATGGTTGGATGCAAGAAAGTCTCTGTTTGGAGATGATTTTGGTTACAGTTTGTTATTAGATGGATTTCTTAGATGGTGCAAGCCGGGTATTACCTTTTCATGGGCACATGGTTTCATTTCCGTGATGTTGTTTGTGCCTGGGACATTGGACGTTGTAAATGCATGCATCGATTGAACCCACTGTATGCCTGGCCTAAGTGGGCAGTGCTAAAGGGCTGGACCAGGAGATGAACGGCTCGGGCCGCTCGCCCATGCCCCCCCCTTGGGTCTGACGCCGCTTGTCTTCTTCTTCTTAGTTTTCGGCTCGTGCACCCCCGTAGGACTGGTCACATAGAACTAAGACCTCCCCCAAGGCCTTTTTGCAAGCATTGCAGCCCAATCCCGTGACGGCATCACGGTCCCTTGCCGCCGGCCATCGGCTCCTGTAAGTAGCTATTCCGTCGGCGTGATTTCCATTGCAAAACCAAAGATTTTGAAGGCCGCCTTAGAGGCCTCCAGGGATTCTATCCATGGATCGTGTGGCAAAGAAAAAACACAAGCCCATGACTATCTCGTTCCCGGAACAAGTGGAGCTTATCCTGGGACATCTACGTCGCCCAACTACTCCACCCGCTGCACTGCCGAGCAACTCAATCTGAGAGGCGGGGGGATGGGTCGATGTTTTTAGGGTACCACGTGGGTGCTTAAAAGGGGTGAAATGCAAGAGAAACATACAAAATGATAACTATACATACGCGTTTTATAACTTGGGGACCATAAGTGTGCTCATATTGTTGTTTGTATCTGCCCAGGCTTGGTATCGCATTATTGCGCAACAACAAGAGCTGTCACAGGTTCCTGAGGGAGAAACTGCCCAGCTGCTATCGAGAGTAATGAGTTTACAAATATTCTTTAATAAATCAAAAGCCATCTTCACTTGTATGTATTCTAAATTATAAACCACAAGGGAAGGAGCGAAAAAACAGAGAGGAAGGAGATTTAACGAGATGTTTAACGCAAAAAGAGAAACGATCCACATACAAAGCCCGCAATCAGCACAAAGAATAATGGTATCTCTATTCTAGGATTGTAGATTTCCCATTTTCCCCTTGTTAACGGCTGTTCATTTTTTACCCAATTAAAAATTCCGCGTCTCGATATAAGCCTCTAAGCTGCGACTATTGGCCGCGGCTAACGTCAAGGAGAGCGTGCGTAAGTACATGCATGCAGATGTAAGTGGTCGGGAAGAATACCGTGCTCCGTAGCGCTGCAGCAGTGATAACTATCTATCTATGGGCTGCATCAGAGCCACAATCGGCTGGCTACATACACATTGACTAATCATATAGCTTCGTCGCGAATGGATTAGGCAATTTACTAAGACATGTCGCTTCCTTCCGATTGGTACACAAGATCTACGCAAGAAGAACAGCCAAGCAAGTTTTCAACGGTATGTTGTGCCGCTAGGCCATTAGTGTCCCTTATGGTTTCATGTTTGTGGCTAGTGTTGATGCCATCTTTCTATGGGAGAGCCAGTGATGATGATCATACCTATTTATAGAAGTCCAACATTAATACTCCGAACAACTGCAATGAAGACCTCGCTAGGAGTCACGAAGAGTGTAATGAAGAATTCGAAACCTCATACTCCTCACACATTTATGCGGAAGAAAGGATGCTACGAGATAACTGATTCAACCCAAACTTGAATACGGCATGGTTTGGGAGAATAAAGCTTTACGTAGCGAAGGAGCTGGAGAATCCAACTTAGAATCCGATGCGTGGGAGCAAGGGCTTCAATTTTTTTGAGCCATGTTGCCTCTTGTATCAAAGACGGCGGGCTTGATTCTTTGTCAGAAATATCGGTTCCTAATTTATATAGCTTGTCTGCTTATATATCTCTATCTTTGCCCATAGTGGATATATATACATTTTTTGCTTTCAACAGCCCTGGCAAATATGTTGAACATGAATTTGGCATTACAATGTTCTTCGGGGGGTAGCAGGTTACCTTTTGCCCAGGCTTGTGATAAAGGCCCGTGAAAGGGGGATGGCAGACGGCATGTGTGCAACGAGAGCAAATGTTTAGGGATGCTCTCTGGATACTGGCTAACTATCAAGCGCCTCTTTAGGTGTAGCAATCCTGGTATAAAGTAAAATCTACGACAGGCCATTTTCTACTCGACTGGCGGGAAGATCGTCCGGTTGTCGGGCAGCCATGCGTGCGTGCTCTACCAATTACGCACGCGTTTGTGGGCTCCAGCATCTAATCAAGAGAAAAGGGCCTTTGCTCCCTCTACCCGCAACGCATAGGGAAAAAAAAATTAATTACTCCTAATCATTTACGCCTTCCTCCTTCTTTTTCCCCCCGTTTTTGGATTCGCTCTGCGGCGCCCCAGAAGTTATTGGAGAGCGCTACGCACACTGCATGTGTCTTTTACTAGAAGATGTCCAAAAATTGTAACATTCTATCTTACTAAAGCTTGTACGTATTATTCAAAATGAAGAGACAGCTAGGATAGTATCTAAAAACTAGAGTGAGAGGACGAATCGGTATAAACTAATTGCTTTATATATATCTCGCCCTGTTATAGTTGTTTTGGCAGATGTAGAAATGAGGTTTATTCATTAATTTTAGGCTGTTATCGTCCATCGCTCATATTTTTCATGAACCCCTTTCTTCCACTAAAGCTTTGAAGGGTACACGCTTTAGCATCACTCGTATTTAGCAGCAACCATCGTTTCCCGCCAAAGCAGGCCCCAGCGGCAGTATGGCTACTTCGCGCCTCCACATATCCCGGTTACGGTTGATTATAACTACTTCTGTCTCACAAACAGTATGTACTTAATTGATATCCAACATCTTGTATATTTCTCTCAATGAAAACTTCATAAATTTGACAGAAATGTTCAGGGAGTCATCGTAACTCAAACATGGCTGGCCACCGAAACCAACGTGTTTTTTTTTTTTTTTTTTCTTTTCTGCGGCTGCGGCTCTGTAATACTGTCCTACATGTTTCTATGTTATACGCCTTTACTGTGCTTATCCGTCTTCGGGTCCCTGTATGCTAGCACTCGTCATATTTGTAGATTACCATCATATTAGCATTGTGGAGCTAACTAAATGAAAGGCGATTTTTCTCATTGGCGAATAAATTTATACCACTCACCGCATTCTCGGCCAAGCAATCAAGTATGCTTCTTCTCCTATGCTCTCTGATCGCCCGGCGAATTGATTCAATACGAGCTGAAAATTGAATCAGAGAGACTGCATACACTACTCTGCAAGGAATTTTTCTTTTGCTACCAGCCTAGAATACCATTCCAAGCCAAGATGACATCTGGAGCCTTAAATTGGTAAAATCAGAGCATTGAAGCCTCGTTTACTTTGTACCAGTAACTGTTTCTGTACCTCTCAGTGTCGTTTTGCGCACTTACTCTTACACGTCTCCCCCAACGAGGTTAGTGCATGTATACCTATCACAATGTTAAGCGCGATTATTTTCTTCTACTATTTATATCTGCAGGGTAAAGTAGCGTAAAAACTTTCACTATTGTAAATCGAGAGGAGGATCATATAACCTATTTAGAAACTTTTGAAGAATATGTTATAGAGGCAAACCCCCACCCCGAGATTGGCGAATTTATCGCATACTAGAGCGATCGTGATCCATAAAATTACCCAGAATTGGTGTGATCCACCTCCCGAGAGGCATCTCGTATTCTTTCTTCTATTCTTGAATCAGTTTTTTGGGTTATGCTCTGACAGAGAAGGCAGCTTAACTGTTGGGCGACCCTGCATGTGGGTAGTGTATTACGAATGCACGCTATGTCTCTTTGTGTGTGTGTGTGTGTGTGTGTGTGTGTGTGTGATCAATGATCCAATCAAGAAAATGGCCTTTTTTGTCGCTATATCCACTTCGATATGTGACCGAGAATACCAAAGAGTCTAAATGTTAATAAATTTCTATAAAAGCTATATATCAATATTAATCCGCACTTTGAGCATAGGTTCAGCTGCCTGAGCACTACCCTTCATTAGCTCAACTGTTTAAGCAGAACTACATCGAATCCTCTCTTCTCTATATACAGCGCATAACGATCGCTCTCCAACCCAATTCTTTGCACCACTTACATTAGCTCAGTATCCAAAGTGTCTAAAGCTTGAAATGTCTAGAACCTCAAGCACAAAAGAGAAGTACTACAAGTGTAAATAACACACTTATCATAGATATATTTGAGCTTACTTACATATTAGCTGAAAAAAGAGGGCAAATTCAAGCTCCATACAGCTACCAAATGCAACAGTGGCTATCCCAATCAGATAAAGAGGATTCATGGACATCGCTTAGTCTCGCTGCTTCTTCTGCAGCCAATTCTGCGGTTGAAGATGATCCGGAGGATATATTGAAAAGTTTTGTTACCCAATATTCTACCCAGGGCAGCGGAAACGCCTACTGGGAATATATAATACTGGGGCTGCAATCGGCGGTGGCTATCTCTTAATACGCTTGGTGAAGCTACGGCTTTTCAAATTTTATTCCTATGCATTCAACTCCTGCTTCAAATTAGATCAAATATAGATTTATAATATCACTTCTAAATACTTATAGTTTTTATTTTGCGCAAGAGATTCCCGAAATTTGGCCTTTAACCTGTTAACAAATGGGAAAATAAGCTCCACCATAACTATTCCACAAAATCTAAACAGAGTAATAATATTCGCGACATCAAGTCTGGAATCAAACCACTTCTTCCTATAATTATAAATGACAGTTTAGCTTTTGCCAAAATTCGAGTATCTAAGTATAGAGCCAAAGACTAGTCAGTTGCGTGTTTACGTTTGCTTACTTTTCACATCAGTCGCTGTCCGCAACAATCATCATACACAACGCGGGTTATTATAGTTCCAATCAAACGCATTCAAAATGCCATATAAGTGTATAACAGCCCCGAGAACCACGAAAGTGTGAAAGATTTGATGAGAGGCACCCCAAATATCGTATTTCTCAGGCTTTCGAGACTCTGGGAAGTGGGTCTACCGATACTTAGCAGCGAACATCATCATGGTGTTTGGGAATAAAAGACACTCACAACAAAAAAGAACACTCCTGTCAACATTGCAACACCTTCAAGATAATAGTAGCGGAGACCAGCTTGCTTATCAAGCTGGGCATATGGAAAGATGGTAGCGGCATGTATGATGGGCGCAAAAGCAGAGAGGCCAGTGCCCACAAAACTACAGACCCGTAGCATCAGCCACTTGGGACTCTGGAATCTGGGACTCACAACCACGATGCCAGTGAGTAGTCCCAGTGAACCGATCTAATGGTGTAATAGTTAGCATCAACAACTATCTCAGCACGAGCAAAGCGCAGCATACCATTGCCCAGTAGAGTTTCTGTAAGTGAGGCTCGCAGTAAAACCCTATGTAAATGCCAGAAATAAACGACCCCAAGATCTGGACCACAATAGTAGCATAATCGAACCGTGCCCATAGGCTCGCATATGTCTCAGAATGACACAACAGCATATGATACACAGACGAGATTCCAAAACATATAATAGACGTCGATAAGTATATGTGAAACACCAACTGGTCTATCCAAGACGCATTAGGGTAGTGAGAGCTAAAGTATACATGCAGACCATAGTTGCCTATAACAGCGACTACCGCAGGCACGAGATGAGTATAGATGTTGGCTGTTTCATTGTGGACATATCCCAGACTCTCAAAGCATAGCTTAATGGAGCCGGTAATAGGGCGATAGCCGGTGCGGATAAAGCTGTTTTGACCATACCAATCCGGAAGTTCCGCGGAAGTCAGAAGGCGTCGTGTCGTTTTCGACCCTTGTTGATAGTTCAGGCTGTCGCTATCAGCATCGGTGTTAATACCGTCGACACCGGTCGGATATAAGCGCCTATACAGAGCCATATGGACGTTGGACCGAAAGCTCTAGTAGTAAGAGAGAGAGAGAAACTGCTGGAGAAGAAACCGCGGCAGCCGAAGGGCGGAAGAAGATATAGTCCAACAAAACGTGGTTATCATGTAAAGCAGGCGATTAGCGGTATGCGTGAGGGGGGCAGAAATAAAATTGGGGAAAGATTGCAGTCGCATAGCTCTATGAAAGGTCAACCCTGTTAAGGACCCATAGGGGCTCAGTTATTAATAGATAGAGATAAAACATCATTGGTTTGGTAAGTCCCAATACACGTATTTGAGATATTTTGTCCGACTGGGGTCCACGGATAAACAAAGAGTGGTCAGATACTAGTTAGATTCGGATAAGCTTCTTATTGGTTAAACAACTTGGATTCAACCACGCATTTACGCCTTCCAGTATTATAATCATATCTCTTCTCACGACCTCAGCTTGACTATGATAGCAGAGCCCTCAGCCCTTTAACAGTTGAATAAGTTATTAATAGTTAAGAGTGCTTAATGACAAGGAGAGCTCCAAGTCATATATCCTATGTCGACATTATGCCCTTGACCCGGCATACAGTATCGGTAGGTCTGAAGGACACTCAACCTAAATTTAGAATCCATATCGGGGTAATAGAAGATAGTAGGACTTCGGAGCTGGCGTCGACATTCAGTCCCAACGGCTAGGAGCTTTGTACTCCATACTGTAAGATGGTATAATCATGAGAGTTGTTGGAATATAATGTAATAGACGCTCCTTGTATACTTCCTCCGAAAATGGTTCATCAACTTTTATGACGTTGAGCTCAGAAACAGCTCGTTATTTTATGCAATCATGAATTCCAGTACAGATGTACGAATTAACGGCTGGACAATGTCCCCGGACGGCCGAGGAACCATGGATATACTATGGACTTGCATTTTCACCACTTTTCTGTGTACATTCACTATTCTGTGTCTCAACTTACCAACCAGGAACGAACGCGTACTACGCATTCAAGGTCGTAAGATCTTGTGGATGGCCATCGCTATTGCCGGGCCCGAGTTCTTACTCACAGCCGCCGCTGGCCAACTCGCCGCTGCGCGAGACTTCGTGAAGGCGTTCCACGCTCTCGGACATACCTCATGGACATACCGACATGGCTTCTATGCCAACATGGGCGGGTTCGAGCTGCAACCCCGTGACGGGCCACCATTCCCCATCAATTCGAAACATATACTCTGGCTAATTTCACGCGGCTACATCAAGTTTCCGACCATATCGGACGAAGAACTCTTGGACAAGTCCAAGAAGGATACTGTCGCCAAGCTCATTACCTGCTTCCAGGTTGGCTACCTCATAGTGCAATGCACAGCGCGCGGTGTCCAAATCCTTCCAGTGACGACGATAGATCTATCGACTGTTGCTATTGTCGTATGCTCCATCGTGACTAGCATCTGCTGGATGTCCAAGCCCCAAGACGTCCGATATCCTATTCGAATCAATATGTCTATAACCATGGATCAATCCCGTGAGGCTGGTCCCGTCGCTGCAAGGCCTTATTGACAGACTCCTCTCGACTTTGTAGATGACTTGACGCCGAGTTGGGCTCTCAACATACAACCATTTATCAAACTACCCGTCGATCCCTACGAGCGTCCTCTACCTCGCATTGGCGATAGCAGACTGCCATGGTTGGAGACTTTAGAGAGCCTCTACTTGTGTCTCGCCACTATAGTCTATGCATCCGTACATCTCACTGGGTGAAACTTCAAGTTCCCATATCAAGTCGAGCAGATCCTCTGGAGGGTATCGAGCCTGATCCTGGTAGGCACAACGGCCTTGTTCTGGGTCCTAGAGGCGGGTGCTATTTTGCAGCGATATGGTAGTGAACGAAAAATTTGGACAAGAATGTTTAGAAAGGAGGATAAAAAATCCGACCTAACAGTAACAGTAATCGAGGATGAATTAGTCGAAACGCGAGCCATAACATTACAAGGCGATCCGTCTACATTAGAGTCACACCAGCAGCGCGATGCAGAAACAGAAGAAGAAGAGCCTTGGGCTCCAAAACAGGTTCCTCTTGTCTGGGGATTTTGGAGCATCCTCCCGATTGCTCTCATTTGCGCCGCAGCGAGGGCCTATATCCTTGTTGAGCTATTGCTTGGCTTAAGATCAATGCAGGCGGGTGCGTTTGACACGGTTGACTGGATGGCCTTTATTCCGCATGTGGGGTAAAATAACTACAAGACAAAGAACGGTTACAGAAACTGAAAGGTGGCTGAGTCAAATTATATGTTTGTGTCAAGTTCAAGATCCTAGGGCCAAGCAGACCCCGCAATCCGATAGTCGGATGGTGTAAGCACTTTAGCTCGGAGTCTTAGATGCACTTGGTTGAAATCTCCGAATATGAATACTGTTGAATCCATCTTATACATCAAACTATTGTCCATATACTGTTTTCTATACTATCTTTCATATAAACAATGACAAAAATACAAATTCTGGATGGCGGCCTCGGCACCACACTTGAGCAAAATCACAACATCACCTTTAGCTCCGACACCCCTCTCTGGTCCTCCCATCTCCTCATCTCCGATCCCTCAACCCTATTGAATTGCCAAAAGGGTTTTGGAGATGTGCCGGTAGATGTCATCCTCACTGCAACATATCAGGTGTCACTTCATGGATTTGCAAACACTAAAACTACCGACTTTCCTAATGGCATTGACGCATCGCAAGTACCTCAATTCCTTGAGACCGCCGTGCAAATTTCAGAGAATGCGAAGCAACCTAGATGTGCCATTGCACTGAGCATTGGGCCCTATGGCGCATGTATGGTTCCAAGCCAAGAGTATAGCGGCAAATACGATGCCGAGCACGACTCTGGAGACGCTCTTCTAGCATGGCACCGTGAGCGTTTACAAGTATTCGCTCATATTGAAAACATCAAAGAACGTGCCCAGTATATCGCACTCGAAACAGTTCCTCGCCTCGACGAGGTCATTTCCATGCGTCGCGCTTTGAGTGCAGTCCCGGGTCTCTTCCCCGGCCTACCATTTTGGATCTCATGCCTATTTCCCAACGAAGATGAAAACATTCCGGATGGAAGCTCCATCGAAGATGTCATCCGAGCAATGCTTGACCCTTCTATCGCAGCGGCAGTCCCATGGGGCGTGGGAATCAACTGCACAAAAGTATGGAAGCTCGATTCTCTGCTACGCCGTTATGAAGACGCCATTAGAAATCTGCTTCAAGAAGGTGTTATAACCGACTGGCCCGCACTGGTTCTCTATCCCGATGGGACAAACGGCGAGGTATATAATACAACAACTAAGCAGTGGGAATTGCCAGAAGGCGTCGAGCGGGAAGATAGGATCCCGTGGGAGAAGCAGCTTACAGAGGCTGTACGGGCAACAGAGGGAAGGGGTAAATGGCCGCAGATCATTGTAGGAGGATGTTGCAGGGCTAGTCCAAGTGATATTAAGAAACTTCATGGCTGTATAAATGCTTGATAATAAACACAATGCTCAATGAATTTAATTCATGACCTCTTAAATAATATTCTTTAGCAATAATAAAAATACATATACCCATCTCAGAATCCCAGAGTAGAGATATCAACGCTCAATGGCTTCCCAGACAGCATCTCAGCAACAACCTTTCCAGTTCCCAAGCTCAAGCTAATACCCCATGGACCATGCCCCGCAGCAATAAATACACCTCCTTCTTCTCCCTCTTTCAACTTGGTATTCTCTCCAAGTCTCTCATCCGTCAATCTTGCAATATACGGTGTTCCCCTCTCCGTAATTGGCCTGAAACACAACCCTTCGCGCACAACCTCCAAATCCTCTCCTCCAGGAGTTGCAATCAGACGTCGCGCGATATCCTTCAGCTTTTCGAGAGGCTCACTCAAAGTTGCCGCCTTGGTGGCAGGTCCAGGAACAGGAAGACCAGGGCTGTTCACGCCAGCAACGTAAATCTCACCGTTAGGCCGAGAGTATATCTCTGGTGAGTGCGCACCCATCGTCGTGTAGACGGAATGGCATGTCGTCACTTCACTGGGAGCCTTCAAAACGAGAGAGTGTCCACCTAGACCGCCGATAGGAATATCGATGGAGAAGCGATCTTTGAACAACGTCTTAAAGACTTGGGGTGTCCAACTTCCCGCTGCCAAAAGAACTTTGGTAGCTGGTATAAGGGTTTCTTCCGATGTCTTTGTGTTCTTAACGACAACGCCAGAGAGTTTGCCATCGGCATCATTTTCCAAGCGCAACGCCTCAGCGGGATTATGAATATGGACGCCCGCAGCCTTGACTTTTCCCAGCAGAAACTGGCAGAATAGTAAGGGATCTCTGGTTATTCAGGTCAGTATTCGAGTTTTTTCCCACGGTATAAGTAAAATGCAAATCCTCACACAATCGCCGTCCCACTTCCATCGTCAACCACAGTCACAGAGTCGCCATCAACCCTCCTCAGCCAATCCGGCACTTCGCCGTCTTTATGCTCCCTTCTCGTCTCCACGAGTCCAGCTCTACTAGTCCCTTCCAACAACCAGTCTTCTCCCCGTTTTCCGTCTAACAACGGCCCGTTCGGCTCATAGCTCACCGTCACGCTCTTCGCATATGCCCATCTTTCTCTGCCATTCTCCTCCTCTGCCAACTTTCTATGCTCTTCAAAGCTTAGCTCGGCCAATGGGACTAAATCATGGCGAAACCAGTCTTTAGCTAGAAATCCTCCGGCATAGCCAGAAGCTGATGAAAAAAGCTCCTGCGCGGAGTCAACAAGATGAATTGTGGTGCCTGGCTGGTGCTGGCGGAGGTAGAAGGCCGTCGAGAGACCAATAACGCCGCTACCGAGGATGACTGTGTGGGGCATTGTGTCTTTTCCTTATGTATTAAGCAAGTATATAAACTTCAAATCGTCACTATGAGTCGTCTTGATCTCATAGACGTTTACAATTCAGTTTATAGAGCAATTGGTCGTCTCGACTCCGGCACCGGCCATCTTATAACTCGAGCCGGCTTAAGCCGTATAGTTTCGCAGCTCTCAGGAAGGCTATAGTTCTCCAATAATAGCCCCTCATTTCTCCCCACAGAAGTGCCATCGGCTGAAAAATCATCCTTCCTTGGCGAAAAAAAATAGTCGACTCAAGAGCCGTCTCTCTTTTCTTCCTTTGAATTACTGAACTACTGCACCTCAATAACGCCATTCTCCGCACTCATGGCTTCCAAAGTATTCATTGTGACTGGCGCCAGCAAGGGCCTTGGCGCAGCCATCGTTCAGCACCTTTTGGCGCAATCGCACAAAGTCGTTGTCACGGCACGGTCCGAAAGCCTGCTACAGAAACTCAAAGAGGCACATCCTACTCAAGTAGAGTATGTCGCAGGAGATATTACAAGTGAAGATGCAAGTGATAATATTTTTCTCTTATTTTTCTATTTATTTTCTTATTTTACTACTTTTTTTTCTTTCTTTTCTTTTCTTTTTCTTCATTTGTGGCAAATCTCTAACAAAATCTTTGTAGATTGCCGAGAGGTTGACAGCACTTGCCGTCAACTCATTTGGTAAACTTGACGGTGTGGTCATCAACCATGGGGCTTTGGAACCCAAAAGGTTTGCAGAGGAGTCGGTAGAAGATACCAAGCGCTTCTACGATATCAACTTGTTCAGCTACATTGCCATAGTAAGACATCAAACAGTATCTAGCATCGGGTGGCTGCTGACATGACATGCCGTAGGCCAGGGCTAGTCTGAAAGAGGTCAAGAAGACAAAGGGCTGCATCGTCTGGATATCCTCAGGCGCGGCTCTCAAGGCATACCAAGCATGGAGCACCTATGGCTCTGCCAAGGCAGCAGTCAACTCCATGGCCGCTCACCTTGCAGTGGAAGAGACTGACATCACAAGCGTCAGTTTCGGGCCAGGCCGAGTGAACACTGACATGCAAGCAGTCATCCGAGAACAGGGCAAAGACACCATGGAAAAGGCGGTGCACCAGAACTTCGTTGATGCCCTTGAGCAAGGCTTGCTGCTCAGGCCTGACCAGCCAGGCAATGTTATTGCCAAATTTGTGGCTAGCCCTCTGCATAAGCTGAGTGGACAGTACATCAGGTAGGTCCACCGTCCAGAATTACGATGCCAATTGCTGACAATGTCTAGCTGGAACTCACCTGAGCTGGCAGCTTACCAGGAGTAATTTCCTAAGACTTAGTTGCGTTAGCCCAGGGTCAACACAATATAGATGTAAATAACAAAGTGAAAGGGATAGATTTGTAGTCAGTCGAAAGATGAAAAGCTCTTAATGATCTCCACATAGGGATTCAGTATTAGCATGGAATATAAGTTTTTTCATCACACAAATCTTCGTGGTATAACCAAATTAAACAAAAGCAAAAAATATGCGCCTACCTTATGATTCAGTGATTCAACGCTAGCTCTTTGACACTATGCCAATATTCATTCTCTGAACTTGTCAACTGTTAGTCTCAAGTACAGATTGCTCATGGCGTAGCTTGAAACCAAAGTTGGGCACTTGTTGGTTCAGGAGAGTGTGTCCGCAGTATGTATTCTCGGAATTTGATAATACTTTACTTGGTACATCACGATGTGCCATTGGGTTGTCGAGAGAAGGGCGGAGCAGGTTCTTACATTTTGAAGCCTGAAAAAATTTGCTGCACTGCCTGAGACTAATTGTTAGCCATTGAAGCACAACGAAGTAGCCCGTAAACAAGTAAAAAAGAAGCACCAGGTGTAAATCAGAAATGTCTATTTGGCTGAGACGTGTCTGTCAGCATGGAAGGCTTGTCGGACCTCCTCAGACTGGGGCGACAACATATTTCATCAGAAAGGCAATTGGGGCTGCCGCATGTCAAAGAGATGTCCTTACCTGTGTTAAGGAGCAGCGGCAGCGGCACGCATGGTGCTGAAGACCGGAGATGCGCGTGAAGCTCAACTCGAGCTTGCGCAGAGCTCTTATTGCTGTCTTCGCTGCCAGAAAAAAGAAGTTGGAAGAAGGAAAGGGTTTGGAAAGCAGAAAGCTCGAGCTAATAAACTTTTTTTTTTTTTTTTCTATAAAACTGGCCCGCGCTAAGCAGGTCCCACTTGTACTCCATACTTGGGTGAAATGCTGCAGCACGTGAACTGAGCCCCTTCCCAAGCCAGTCAGCGATGGGGCTTCAGTGGGCTGGGTCGACCTTTGGCACGCGCCGCGCTGAGGGCCAGCAGAAGCGAGACGCCTAGGAGGCCCTGGCCGCGCCCGAGTACTGGATACATGGGCGACATAAGTACCCCAACTGCTCCCGATTTCACTTATAACAGCAGCTATCGCCCCACTAACAAACCACTTGGCTGGAAACCCATTCAATTCATCATCCATCTCCCGTGTCGAGCCTTTGCGCCAGATATCATCGCCAGCCACAGAGCATATTCACGCTTGGCTATTATTCGACAAACGAAATCGTATATAATACTTTGATCCTAATTTTTCTGTCTACTCTTCCATCATACAAGCCTTCGCGTGCATTTTAACCACTTGTGCACTCTCCGCCATCGCCGATTCTCATTTCACTTTCAGGCAGTATCGCGTCTAAGCCGCAACCCGACCTCCCTCCGTTTTCTTCAATATGTCGGATCATGAGTTTGGAGGTAAGCTCGGTCTATCCATAACATTGCAGGCGCTTCTTCTCTGCTTCTATTTTCATTGCCCTTTTTACCAAAAATAAACCACAACCATGACCACGCTCATCGGCCGTGCGTCACTGCTTATTATCTCATCTTCGACCGTGCTGGGGCCAATAAGACCAAACCTTTGTTCATTGTTTGTGTCCATGAAACCATGCAAACAGCCGAAGAAGGTCACCCTTTCCTCTATAAAGCTTTTTTCAAACCTTCTTACTGGAACTTCACATTTCATCTTCGATATGCACGCTTCCTCGTTTTCCCTCTCGCAAAATCTCATCTCATTCCACGTCTATTTCAAGTCCGCCCCCAAGAGCACTGCGTATCACCATGCACAGCATGTGGGGAGATGGCTATGACTATTACTGCGGTGATTCGACAATGAGCAGCAGTACACAATCGTGAATTAATACATGGCATGAGCAAACCACTGACTTTTCGACAGGAAGCAACGATGACTTATCGCTGCCTAAAGGTATGACACACATCTGCCACACATGGGATGCCCAATAAAGCTAACTATGTACTAGCCACGGTGCAGAAAATAGTCAGCGAGATATTACCAGCTCAAACAGGTGTCTCATTCGCAAAAGAGGCTCGCGACCTGCTCATTGAATGCTGCGTCGAGTTCATCACTCTCATCTCATCCGAGGCCAATGAGATTTCCGAGAAGGAGGCAAAGAAGACTATCGCCTGCGATCACATCACAAAGGCTCTGGAGCGGCTGGGGTTTTCCGACTACGTACCGGCTGTCCTAGAGGCCGCGGCTGAACATAAAGAGGTTCAAAAGGTTCGCGCATGTCTCCCACATCTACAGACTCACTTTGCTCCCACAGCGGCGCTAACACCATTCACAGGGACGAGAGAAGAAAGCAGACAAGTTTGCTAACAGCGGCATGTCCATGGAAGAGCTCGCTCGGCTGCAGGAAGAGCAGTTTGCAGCAGCTAGGCAGCGCCACACATGATGGGATTTTTGTTACGTTGATATTCAGTCAGAGGGCGTCAGGTGGGCATTGCTAGGCGTTTATATAAACGGTTTACGAGGGTCGGTCGACAGGTCAGATCCTGATTAGGGGCTTGTTTTGGGAGGAATTCGTTTCATCAATCATTGTTCTTTATGCTGCAATCTTGAGATTATGCTCGCATCTCCATTGAATCGATATTCATGCTTCTTATCCTTGAACCCTGGTGCTGGTCCTCATCCTTCAATCCACGCGTTCGCTGCTTATCGATAAGCGCCAAGGGGCTTTTTAGTGATGTAACATTAGGCTGCTTCTCACATGTTACAGCCCCACCAGCGAATGTTCATTGCCACTGGAACAGATTGATGCCTAGGTATCATCACATCATTCAACCGTAAATAGCTGCATCTCATCCTTTGCAAAAAAATATCTGAAAATTTCGCCAAAATAGGTCGAAAACACCGCCAACGCCACAAGCCTTCAGGACCCCGCGTCCCTCGCTGGCTCGCTCGCAAAATGGGCCAAGAAGAATCTACTCTGGCTGATGCCCATGGGCCTCCAGAAACCCTCCAAGAGAGAAGTTTAGAAGCCGTCGCGGAATACATCAAGCACGGCGATGCTCGGCGCATTGTGGTCTTGACGGGCGCGGGCATCTCAACCGCCGCTGGAAGTAAGTTGACCATACACTATCCCATTGATTTAGCCCATACTGATGGCTAACTGTGATGTAGTTCCGGATTTTCGATCGCCAAAGACAGGTCTGTACAGCAACCTGGCGCGTTTAAAACTGCCATATGCCGAGGCCGTGTTCGATATTGCCTACTTTCGCAACCGTCCTGAGCCATTCTATGTTCTCGCACAGGAACTATACCCCGGAAAATTCCACCCGACGGTCTCGCATGCCTTCATTGCGCTTCTTGCACGGAAGGGACTTCTTCAAATGCTCTTTACACAAAACATTGATTGCCTGGAGCGCGCAGCTGGCGTTCCTTCGGATAAGATTGTGGAGGCGCATGGCAGCTTTGCGACTCAGCGCTGCATCGAGTGCAAGGTCGAGTTTCCGGATGACGACATGAAGAAACATGTGCTCCGCGGCGACGTTCCTCGCTGCAAGGAATGCAAGGGACTTGTTAAGCCAGACATTACATTTTTCGGCGAAGCGCTTCCCAGGGCATTCTCTGAAAAGTCGCACAACACTACCATGGCGGATCTTGTTCTAGTTATTGGTACAAGTCTAACTGTGTACCCGTTTGCTAGCCTCCCTGACATGGCGAGACAAAAGTCGCCGCGTGTGCTTTTCAACATGGAGAAGGTTGGCTCATTAGGATCGCGAGTGGATGATGTCCTGGAACTGGGGTCATGCGACGACGGCATCCGAAAGCTGGCTGGGCTGCTTGGGTGGACAGATGAGCTGGAGGATCTGTGGAGAAATGTTGTTGGAGATGAAGAGGCCGAGAGGCAGTTGCGCAGCCAGACCGATCGCGATGAAGAGATTGAAGATGAGCTGCAGAAGTTGACTGGAGAGATTGAAACTGTCCTCAAACTTGATGGAGAAAAAGAAGATGACGAAGATGAAGATGAAGAAGAGAACAAGAAGGTAGAAGACGAGAAGACGTCAAATTATGACAAAGATGTCGCAGACGTAAAAGAGGCTGTCGACACAAAAGAAGAGAAGAAGAACGAGCCTGAAGCACCTCTCGAAAAGGAGGAAGCAAAGCCAGCAGACACGACCAATACGAAGAATGAAGAGTCCAAAGTTACAAAAGAGACAGAGAGCAAAGAAGTTGAAGAGTCAAATAAGGAGGAGAGCGAAGAGAAGCCGTTACAGAAATGACTGAAAGGATCTATGTTATGACCTAATAGATTCCATGATGCTTTTTTCATATACTATTTTCGTTAGACGCGCAATAGACGGTAAATGCGCTATATTTACTTTTTGGGTTACCCAGGTTTCAAACGCTTGTTGGTTTATATATCGCTACAAAGATGTTTCAAATATACTCCATAGGTATATACTATGGCAAAAGAGACTGCCTTCATTTGACTAAAAGGTAGAGAAGAGATTTCTTTTCGGTACAGCAACCTGAAGATGTCATAGTTCGTGGCTTTTTATTAACAAGTGACCATGTATCCCAGCTCATCGTATCATTTCGCTATATAATACAGATCCAGAAAATAATACCCCATATCGTACCAAGCCATCCTATTTTTCAACATTATACTCATATACACCACGTCTCCTCCCTCTCACAAACCACTATCAATCTGATCGGGAATATTCGTATTCGTCCACTTCGCCCACTGCCTACAAGTCTCCGCCACTACATTTGGAATCGCAAGGCTCCGCACTCCACCTGGGTTGGCAAGAAACTGCGTAAACAGCCCTGCCGAAGTATGCCATGCGATGTGACAGTGGAATGGCCACACGCCTGGGTTTTTCGCAGCATCAAACTGCATTACGACATGCCAGCCTGGGGGGACCATGAAGACGTCTCGGCGCTGGGGATTTGATGCTCGGACAATTGTCTTGTTGTCCCATTCACCGAGACCTTGATGAAGGATGTACATGTTGAAGCCGTGGAGGTGCATCGGGTGGCTGTGAGGGCATAGTTAGCGGATTTGATGTAGGATATAAGGTAGATATCAGGGTTAAACAGCGTCAACTTACGCAGCGGGGGAGTTGTTCATGACGTTTATTCTAACACTGCGTGCGTTGCCAGTGTTTCTCACGCTCCATTGCTGCTGGAACGTATAGTTGCCCAGATTGCTCAGCAGCAATGTCGGGCTGTTGAAATTGCCTCTAAACGATTCACCATCCAGAGTCCACAAGGTATGATTTGTCGCATTTACAAAGATACCCACCTCTATACGATGCGTCACGTCCGGCTTGGTGATGGGAAGTTTCATGACAGGCTCCGTCAACGACAAGTCATCATTTAAACATGTCCCAGGGTCAGGAACATCCCATGGAGCAGACTGAGGAGCTTTGTTAGTATCTGCCTTATCATAGTAGATGGCTGCAAGCGCATTTGGCTGGTTGGCGAGGGAGCATTTGGTGCTGATGTTGCTACGCATCCAGTACGCATCGAGCTTGCCATCTGCCTTGACGAGGACCTCGGTGCGTTGGCCAATCCCCAGCGTGACAACTTCGGTCTCGTAGGGTTTAACATCGACAAAGTCATTTGCAATGACAGTCATCTTGTGGCCGTCGATGGAGAAGCGCTGGAGACCTTCAGCTCCACTATTAATGAGACGAAGGAGATGAGTCTTGCCACGTTTGAATCGAAACTTTGCAATACCAGCATCATTGGTACATGGCGTGCCATCTGTGACCGTGGAGCAGTCAAAGTACATCTTGCCGTTGATCAAGTTGTTGTCTGAGAAGACTAGGTTCTCCCCAGGCACAGTGCTCATTGTTTTCTTTACCAAATCAAAGTAATCATCATGATACCAATCAGAGAGCATAACAGGACCAATATCAATATCGTAGCTTCGAGACTTTGGTCCATGAATCACAATCGGGCCCGTGAGACCACCCGCGTATTGAGAGGAGTAGTGCGAGTGATACCAAGTGGTACCATACAGAGTTGCATGAAACTGGTACGTGAAGCTGCTCCCCGGGGGCACAGGGCACTGGGTCACAGAAGGCACGCCATCTTCCCAGGGTGTTCCATGCTGAAGAAAGCCGTGCCAGTGTAGTGCCGTGCCCTCTTCTGGCCCAGTGATGTTGTTATGCATAGTGACTTGAATAATGTCACCCCAGTTGGCCTCAATCAATGGGCCGGGATAAGCACCATTTACGAGGAGCACATTTCGCTGATATCCGTCTGGAGCAATGACACCACGGCTGATGGTGAAATCATAAGACCTTATGACGCCTGTGTTGGGGCTTATGTCATAATAGTTGGTGTTGGAGTTGAGAGTGCTCCAGGGGTAGCCATTGGGGGTTGGGTTGTTGGTGAGAAAAGAAGGGAGCAATGGAGCAGACAAGGCTCCCAGCAAAGATAGACTGGAAAAAATGTCAACATGCGTTATGCTTCAGATATTGAGATGAGTGAGAGTGGAAGGGAATGTACCCGTTGGTCTGTTTCTGCGAGAGTCTACTGCTGGCCACGGAGGAGACATCTCTCTTTACTCTTGGATAGCTGTAGGACGCTCCCATTATGGCACAGAGGGCTGTATATATCACTTGAAGAGATGATATTCAGATGGTTGGTATTCTACTGTTCAGATGAACAGATACCACCTCTATATTTATATTTACAACACAGCTCCGGCTCAGTAGCAAAGTTACTCTTCCCGCTTCACCGCCCAACCGCTCCAAAAATGCCAACTATCGAAGAGCCAAGAACTAAAGAAGGCCGGGTAACTGATCACATAATTCCCCCTGGTCGCATGTAGTGAGAAAACAAGCTTTCCTAGCCTCCATTCCGTGAAACTATTGGTTTAGAACTCACCCCCAGCCGCCTAGGAGGATTTTCACGGCACAGGCACAGGATCTGAGCTTCTCGTATAAGCAAAGTATGGTTATTAACAGAGTAATAACCCTAGATAGAAGCCAAGCCGTGTGGGCGCAGGCCTAGTTGTATGATGTCGTATGACCGGTTCGGCCGAGTTTTCATGGCTGTTTGCCTAAATCCGTATATTCGGTCAGACCTGGTTGTGTGGTGTCGTATGACTGGCTCGGCCGAGTTTTCATGACTGTTTGGCCAAATCCATATATTCAGTTCAGCTTCACAATAATTCCAGTATTAGAGCTTACTAGCTGCATATTCGTGCTGTTCCTATCTAGCGCAACGCGTCTCTTATCAAGGTTTAATATATCCCGTCAAGCAGCAGACTAGTGACGGTGTATGCAAGAAAAGCTTCAGGTGGTTATATACCATCTCTGATATAACCCAAAAAAGACAAAGGCCCATGGCATCATTGTCTTTAATCGTTGCTCAATGTCTCAGGTCATTCTCTTAGCAGCCTTTACACCGCTCGGAGCTTTTTAGGACCCCATCTCTACATTCCGAGCCAGCAGGACTGAATTTGAAATACTTGGAGCTGAAGCTGGAAACGCGATAAATGACAAAGAGTGTTACACTCAACACGAGACAAGACGAAGGAAGTTGACCGGAAGCTGAACGGCCAATCAGTTGTTGTTCGGCCTTTTCCAAGACAAGGGGTAGTATCCCGCGTGGGGATAAGCTCACACAATGAGGGCTTGGGGGATCAAAAGGCGCCAAAACATCTTGAGCTTCGGAAGTCGATTCCGTGAGGCACCTCACGAACTCTATTCCTTTGGTGGGTCCAGAATGCAAGGCCGGCTCATCGCCACATCCATCGCGCTGATTTAATTGTGTAATAGTATTGAGCAAGGGATAGGATACAGTCTGCCATAATAGTCAACTTGTTAATTACACAAATGGGAAGCCCACGTTTCTCGGTCTGGCAGAGCGTAAGAGATTTGATAAATTGGGTCGTACATGGTTACACATACTATTCACACCTACTATTATTACCTCCTATAAGCAAAACATGGCTGAAAATAGCCCCCGAAAACTTCCACAATAAATTCACTCTTTCAATTCGGCATATTCAAGCATCGGGATCAGCTCATCGGGCCGCTGCGGATATCCGAGCCGAATTTTTTCGATCAGGCATCCATGTGCTCCATCTCGGGTCCTGGACGTGTCAAAAGATGACAGAATACGAATGTTATGACTCTTTGCATGTGTGGAGATGACGGGCCGCAGCTGAAGGGTAGGATCGCTCTTCTGGAAAAGATATTCTATTTGATAATATGTATATATTTTTTTGAATGGGGACCCAAAACTAAAGCATCCTCCTGTATGCCGTAATTCGTCGTACAGGGGAGCGGCTGGAGATATTTTCCGGCGTATGTGATATCCTGCAGCTAATTAGCTTAGCAAATTCGCCGCAGAGGCCGCAGAGGCAATGTGGAATTAGGACTCGTAATTCCTTTTTTTCCTTCCGGGTATGAGGTAAGATGGCATTGACAGGTTGGTTAGACAACATTGCTATTTAGGTGGAATATAGATGTGAAGATAAGAGCTAAAGATGTGTAATCACAAGCGCATCCTGATATGGCGGTTACGGCGAGATGCGGTTACATAAAAGGCACACAGATAGCACTTTGGGCGAGAGTAAAATAAGAAAGAGAAAAGTTGTTTCGCCATGCCAAGGAAGATAAAGCTCCTGATGCTTTCCCTCATAGCTTCCCACCAGCTTATAAAAATTTCCGTTATTGTATACAAAGCTATTATTATCCGCAAGCCCGTTCACACAGTTTAGACATACATAACATGATTTGCGTCGGAATTGATCGTAAATGTCGTTTGATTTATTGTTATTTTACAGGGCAGCCGATTGAGCTACCAGCATACGCAGTTTGCAGCCAACGATCGACCGCGCTGCGTAGTTCGCCATTCGTCGTTTGAGCATCTTTATTCGTCCCTTTTCCAAGCCGCGTTCGCTCGTAATACTATCGGCCGTCGCTGCGCTCGCATGTACAGTTCTTGTAGCTTGGGGTCGGCATCTGATCGGATCACACTACCAACGCCCATGAAGAATCTGCGTCGCCTTTGTTAACAAACATGACAACTAAGCACGTTGGCAATTAACGCAGACATACCCAAATGTAGCACCAGATGCACCCATGTACTGGCCCAGAGTCCGCATAATACCCTGGGATCCAGCACCATATCGGAAGATGTTAACGGTGCCTATCAAGGTGTCAACTCGCGAATCGTAGGAACTGGAGCTCTGTGCAATTATCCCCTACCGAAAATAAAGCCCATAATAACACCAACAGCTAGAAAATCGCATTAGCTTCATTTCCAATGCGTACCCAGGTCCGAAACAAAGCTTTAATAAAGGTTCTTACATCCGCCCATCATTGCGCCCATCTTCACTACGGAAGATTGTTAGCGAAATTACAGCCCCTCGCAATCGTTCGATGCCGTACGTTTGTCAAAAGTGGACGGGGCCTGAGCGCCGCCATGCTGGATCGGGGCAACGGGGGGCATTGTGAGTAAAGGTCGGTTTCAACGCAGTTCGCAGAGGCGTGAGAATCTCGGGATCGTAGCTTTTTTGTCGTCAATCGCTTCTGCTCCGCGATGTAAGTGCCATTTGAAGGTTGCCCCGGTCTATCCACGAAGAGGCCCCAGAAGAGACTGCCCGCTGATTGGCCACAAGCCGACGACAACGGGGGCGGCAGAAAGTTGATGCGGCGCATGCTAATCACTACTAGCGCCCCCCACAGTGCGGAGATCATGGGCCCCAGCCAGTGCAGAACTGTGTTGATGCATCACGTGAAGCCAGGTCATGAGCCGATTCAGGGCCCCATATGGCCTTTTGCGATGGCCAGGAATCGCCTGGGACTGCCCGATTTGAGCCTGGAAAAACCCTCGTGAAGAAATGCCCAAGCCTGCCTCGAGGCCGCGTTGTGGCAGCCGGGCGAGCAGACACTGAGACACCGCCGTGCACTGTATCATTTGGCCCCCCAGCGCTTCAACACGCCTAGCCCAGCGCTTAGCGGGCTAGGACGGCCAGACAAGATCCCCAAAGCACCATCAGCCCGAGCTTCAACCACCACGGCTCGCCAGCGTCGTGTGGAATCGCCCAGGATTGCGAGCTTCGATCATTTCACAGTATGTTTCACATCTGCCGCAGCGCGCACAGAGCCGACCCAGGGCCAGGGGCTGCACCCCCCAGCCTCGCTTGGTCGTGCCATGCCAACCCCCAATTGGCGTGCTGGCCAAAGGAGCCACATCAACAACATGCTGACGATTTTTTGTGATAGCACCGTTGCCAACGACCTTTGATTTTAATTTTTCCCCTTGGGCGTTTTCCCTCCCGCCGATCGCAAGCGATAGAGTCTGTTTCGTTGTGAGCCGTAGCAAGTGAATCTTTTTTTCGTTTCAATCTACGTCACGCGTTGCCCTGTGTGTTTTCTATTTTCTTCCCCAGCAACAGGAGGCGACTAGCGACGACACACGCTCAACAAATCCAAGGGCGTACTACGCAGCGAGCAGGCGACCAAATCTTATCAAAAAAAAGATAACAGAATATACGCCGTGCCTTCCCATCGAGCAAGACGACATCCTTAAGCCTTACTCATGACTGCCGTCGCAAATCCTCCTACCTTTCCGCAAATCTCCCGGCCGCCATGGGGCACTATTAATGGCAACAATCAGGTGAATTCAGAGGATGTTCGAGGCATGTTCATGACCCGCAAGAGTCTCTCGCGAAGCAACTCATCCTCGTCCATTTCCTCCAACGCCTCAAATACCACCGTTGCGACGAACGGCTCACACTCCAATGCCACATCGCTGTCGTCAGCTTCAGATTTGAGCCAGTGGTCGAATGGCAGCGCGAATCGCAAGAGACCTCAACCCAAGAACCCTTGGCCAGCCGGCAAAGAACCAGACTTCTCAAGACTCCCCCAAGGACGCCCCAACGGCATGGGGCCCCACGGCGCCATGCAACAAGCCGGGCAGGGACAGCCGCAAATGGGACCTCAAGGCATGATGCGACCCATGGGGCCCAGCGAGCAGCCGTTCCCTCCCGGCCAGCCTATGCTCTATCTTCTTTCTCTAAACGGCACATTTGAGCGCAAAACGATCGCCGTGCCTTTCGCTCCCGAATCTATACGAATCGGTCGGCAGACGAATCAAAAGACGGTACCAACTGCCACGAATGGCTTCTTCGATAGTAAAGTGCTATCGCGGCAGCATGCCGAAATATTTGCCGAACGAAACGGTAAAATCTACATCCGAGATGTTAAATCATCCAACGGCACCTTTGTCAACGGCACTCGATTGTCTCAGGAGAATCGTGAATCAGAGCCACACGAGCTCCAGACGGCCGACCACCTAGAACTCGGTATCGATATAGTTAGCGAAGACCAGAAAACCGTTGTTCACCACAAAGTTGCCGCAAAGGTCGAACATGCCGGTTTTTTGAATACGTCAAACAACGTTTTGGATATGAACTTTGGAGATTTAGATCCTGCGAACAACGCGATGATGATTCCCGCCGGCGCCATGCAAATGCGGGGGCGCGCTGGAAGCAACGTATCCATGGGTGGCAACGGCCGCATGATGGTTAATGGTGGTACTGTGAACGGCCATATGAATGGGATGGCGCAACAACGCTCTTTTTTCCTGACGCCTATTGCTACGGATCAGATTCTGAAGCGTCTTGCAGTGAGTGCTACACCAGTTTCACTAGTTCTGTTGCTTTATTTTTTGGCCAACTAACACGAAATTTAGAATGAAATGAGAAGCGCCAAACTCCAGGCTCAAGATTTGAGCCGTACGAACCAGTTCATCAACACCCTTTTATCAAAAGAGGACCTAAAAGATCTCGAAAAATCCGAGGCTCCAGAACCAACCAAACAACCTCAGACCCTGGTCAACGGTAATAACCTCTCCTTCCGAGCGGATCCAAAAGCTCGCTTCTCCGATCCTCCTGCACCACCACCTCAGCAGCCTCTTCCCGAAAAGCCAGATGTGCCGTCACTTAAAAGAGGCTCGTTGGAAAGGCCAAGATTGGACTCTGCAAACTCATCCCCGATTCGCCAAGAAAACCTGAACCAGATCATACAACTCACTGAAGCTCTTAACATGGCGAAGCGAGATATTGATACCCAGACGGCACGTATGCGTGAGCTAGAAACGATGCTTCAGAAGGAGCGAGAAGCCCGTGAGCTTGCAGAGGAATTAGCTAGGCGACTTGAAGAGTCTGCCAATAATCAGGTCAACGGTGTTGAGTCTCATGGAGAGCTTGATAAAGTTCATGAATCAACCCAAGAGGGAGACATTGCAGACGACTCAAAGACTGTGTTGGCAGAGCTAGAAGAAGCCTCCCCGGCGGACAAGGTTGCCCAGGAGACTGCAGTAGCGCTGCAATCTCGTATCGACACTATGGATGAGCAGATGCGAGAGTTGAGAATACAGATGGAGCAGTGGAGGAATCGATGTGAAACCGCGGAGGCAGAACGCGATTCCGGCAGAAAAACTCTCGAAGAAATGGTCATCCAGTTACGTGAGGAGGAGGCCAAGCGAGTTGCAGCTGAGGAACGAAGGAGGTCACGCTCAAGATCACTTCGCCGCGAACAAAATGGGGCAGCACAGAACGGCACTGCCTCTCCCACTCCTGAAGCTGCAAAGCCAGCAGTAAAACAAGAGAGATCTTTGACAAATTCCAGTCAAGATTCGAGCGACATGCCAAACCTATCGAGGGCCAATACTATTACGCCTCAAACCTCACCCAGAGGCCCTCTACAGAACCAGCATTTGCGAGCTGGTATCCCCTACGCCTCCATGCTTGGTGTGGTGCTAATTGGCATGGGATTGATGGCATACCTAAATGGATGGCAGCCATCCCCGCCTCAAACTGTTGAACGATAAATGTCAAGTTCTTTACAGGCGTTTTCTGCAGTGATTTTTTCCTTATTTGCAACGCAAGCTTTCTTACGGTATTCCGCGATGGGTGTCTTTTTGCTGCACAGCATAGCACACGCACACGACATCAATACTTCATCATTGTCAGATGATAACGAGAAAAATGGAGGCAATCATGAATAGCACACTCGAAAAGAACTGGACTTTTATTTTATTTTATTTTTTTCTTCTCATAAGTATACTAGGCTAGGCTTACCACTATTGTACCAACGACACACTTTCATTTTCTTTCAGCTCTTTTTGTCATACATCTTACCTTTCTTCAACGTGAAGACTTCTTTTCTTTTCCTTTTTTATCTTTTTCATCGAGCAGCCAATGCGCTGTATGGAACGCATTACTTTTTTGGAGATTTGTACCGGCCCGCAGCGGATAAGAACGAGTTACAGAGGAAACGAAGGAGGAGCAGGAGGAGAGGGGCCAAGTTCTCGGCCAGAGCGGCACATGGAGTTTTCTTCTTCTTATTTACCATATATCGGTTGCATAGTATGCGGTTAAATGGGGGCATAATAACAAATTCTATTGTCGATCCGGTCTCTCAGATGTTATGAAGAGAGTATATGAATTATGATTAGATGAATGATGGGTTACTGCTTCGCACTATGAAGCGGAGGAGATATGAAGGGGGTGGTATGAGATATTCTTTTTTTTTTTAAGTTATCTACACTTTAGCTGAATAATACTATTTGTGTCTATCCTGTGAGAGATCAACTTTGCATAGTAGCTCCTGAGAACGGGTACAGTAGCTTGGACATTTGTGACGGTTATCAACTACCCTATTACAGACGGCGACTTGCATATCCGTGAAGAAGCGGATAGCCGGCCCCACCAAAATCCGACGCTCTGGGGAAAAAGCATTGGTCCGATCAGCCACGGCTCCAAACATCATGCGATAGCTTAGTAGTGATGCAATCGAAAACTTGTTTGTAATTGATTCCCGGCCAATGCAACACACACCACCAATTCGGGAGCAAGCAAAAAGGCCAGCCCTTGCATCCTGCACAATCGAGACCAGATAACAACACAAGAGACGTCCGCATAAACGATTGAGAGAACAAGGGAGGGAGAAAGACGAGACTTGAATCGCCGAAAAAAAATACCCGTACACAAAACTACAAAAGACAGACATCATGGGCACGTTTCAGAACAAGACATTCCGCTCGTCGGCCGACGCAGGGAAAATCGGCATGAAGTACCGAGCCCTCATGGCCAAGCACCCGTTTCTGGCCTTTGGCCTGCCCTTTATGGCCGTCATCGTGGCGGGCTCCTTTGTCCTGACGCCCGCGACGGCGATTCGATACGAGAAGCATGATCGGAGGGTGCGCCAGATGACGAAGGAGGAGGAGCTGCAGGTCAGGAGGGGGGCGCGAAAGGTGGACATGAAGGAGGAATACTATGTGAGTTTCTTAATCTCTCTTCTTTTTCTTTTTTTTTTTTAGTATGTCTCTCTTTGGCTTTTTTTATGGTGCCCCCGTTTTTGTCTCGCCCTGCATAACGGCCTTGTCTTTCTATCCATCTATGCAAGGGAGGGAGAGACATTATCGAGGGATGGATGGAGAGAAAGACGTTATGTAGGGAGAGACGAGAACGGTGGTGCCAGGAAGAAGAAAAAAGAGGGAGGAAAAACTCCCGAAATTTGAGAGGCTTGAAGCTAATGCAGTGTGATGGCAGAGGCTTGCTGGGAGGGACCTGGACAACTGGGAGCAGCAGAGAGTCAAGAGACTGCCTGGCGAGAGCGACGGCATCCTGTAAAGTGCAGGATGAGACACAAGAGCGACATCACGCTTGCGTGTACTTATGACGCCCTCACAAAATATGGCGTGATTTATATATCAGGCAGAGACATGCATGCATTGATGGTGCTCACGCCACAAAAAAAGAGAAAAAAAGAGAAAAGAAAATTGTAACACTATTGCCCTACCGCCAGAACGGAAAACGAAATTGCCATCGTCATCATCATGAACGAATAGAGAAGAAACCGAAAGAAAGAAAGAAACCGAGAAAAAGGGGGAATACGCCACCGATGAGCGATGAGCAATGGGGGTCAATCAAGCCTCAATCGATCGATTGGCTACCGAGAGTCTGGTAGAGGCCAGGGCTCAGCTCAAGCCTTCTTTCTTGGCAATCTACGTTCTTTTTACCATATTTTATTTTTAATATCTTCCTTTTTATTTCTTTTTCGTTTCGTTGCTTTTTTTCAGGCCGCCTCAGCGCTCAGCCCTACTCAATATTTTTTTTTTACAACGCCACTATCGAATCAAAGGACGCAAGCTCTACCACCACTACCGTTATTAGTGACCACCAACCCAAAAGAAGCAAAAATCCTTTCGGGACCGTATCTGTGTATGCAAGGACCAGCTTGGCTCAGAACGAATGGTCCCAGAACTACTGCCTACTAGTCTCTGTTCAACATGGATCAAGGCAGGAAGGACTGAGTGAGGCCTTGATGCCCAAAGGTTGACTCATATAGACCATCAGCAGGGCTAGGGTTTTAATCAAAAGAAAACCTCAAAATGTCACTGCTACTGCCGGTTGGCAATCACATGGACCATGGTGTCGGTATCATCGTCTCAT
Source organism: Trichoderma hamatum GD12 (assembly GCA_000331835.2). Taxonomy (NCBI): domain Eukaryota; kingdom Fungi; phylum Ascomycota; class Sordariomycetes; order Hypocreales; family Hypocreaceae; genus Trichoderma; species Trichoderma hamatum. The sequence continues at coordinate 10,670 of ANCB02000339.1, read as the reverse complement.
GGGGGGACCCTGCAGCGTGATGGTCGATGTGACTGTGCTGTCTGCCCTACATGAATGACAGAATGGCGATGGGTACTGCGTCGGATCCTGTCAAAAATAAATTGTCAAAGGGAAGCAAACCCATGGGATGTAAGCCCATTAGGGCGCTCTCTCCCTACAGTTACTGGAGAAATTCATCTGTACCCCGGGCCCGAAGTCCTGGACACTCATCCATACCCCGGAGGCCTGGGCCATGTAGGTTATTTTTCGTTCTCAACATCCACTGGGCTGAGCTCTTACAAGAGGAGGGCAGGGGAGGGGGGTGTATGATATCGCAGCTCTGAATGATCCGATCTTGGCCAGGGGAAACTAGACAAGATACAGAAAAGAAAAGAAAGAGAGACGTGTACTCGTACGGTTATAGCATCACTAGTCATCCGTACTACCCACACAAAACCCCCAATCACCTCCGTGCTGTTTCCTTTTTATATATCCCTTAGCGTGACACGTAGTACTTCGTAAGTGACAGGATCATAGCACTAGCCTGCGGGCGCTCTCTTGACAACATAAGAAAAAAAGAGGGAAAAAAACAGCCCTGCCAGGATTCTTGGGACTATAAAAAAAATTATGGAGTGCTGACCAGCGAGCAGGGAAGCGTGCCGTGCCGCCAGGGGTGCGGGAATGTTCGATAGCGTTATACTAGTACTTTGTAGACTAAAATCACTTGGGGACGAGAGATGATCAGCCTTTTTTTTTCTTCTCTTCCATATTCCATTCCTTTTTGCTTAGAGAGGGAGGGGTGCCAAAGAGATTGAGAAGCGGGCTGCCAGCCAAGCTCTCGGGTTGACGCCGGATGAGATGGAAATACAAGCCCTTCGGACGTGATGTTTCCGAGAAATAAGTGCCTCCCCCCCCCTCCCCCTTGCTTGATTGATACGTGACACAACGCACACGACAAGACAATTGTACGAGCACACACAGAGCACATCGGAAATAGATGGGTTACGCAAATCCGAACTGTCGGGCACTTTTCAATTTTTTTTGAAATTGACTGCTTGTACAAACGGCGCCTCTCGGAAATGTGTCAATAAAATCCTTCTGTGCCTGGTGTTGCGTGAGGTGTGCTTCCGCTTAGGTGGTACGGGCTGTGATTTGTCCGATTCGGGGGGGAGCTGAGTCGAGAATTTGAGCCGCTGGTAGATGCTGTCATGTGGCTGGCTAGCTGGACCTCCAGGTTGTAAATCTATGACTGCTGTACATGCAATCCATCTAGAAGCCGGGCTTTCCAGTGAGTTGATGGGCCCTAAATCAATACGTATTTGGCATGGATTGCTAGAGGATTGATCGTCCTTATCAGTTGGAACATGCTACTTTTGGTATATTTATGTGTAAGAGGTTAAACATGCGCGTTCTCATCCCTGAAACGAATGCCTAGTCCAAGAGCAGAGTAGTAGGGCTTCATGGATTAGTCTCGTCCGGCACCTCTTTCAGCCCTGATTATATCTGGTCGATCAACTACTAATCTGAAAATTGGAATTATACTTACAGAGCAAGTACCGGGATAGCAGTCACTAGTATTGTAGAAAGAAGCTGGCATCACTTGGAGGACCTCTAGGGTAGAGGGCAAGGAACGCCGTCTCTCCCAAGCAACTTCCAAGGGCCCCTACTGGAGCCGTTTTCGTTGACAGGAGATAAATCTTTTCTTGTTAATTCCACTCACCACATGTTATCCCTGCCAGTATTCTAGCCATATGGCGTAGGTCGTAGCGAGCAGATGCCAAATCTTGCTCAATGGTGCGGAGAAGCCTGTAAACATACGGATAATGGATGTCATAAGCGGAATTGCAATGGTAATACCTGCTAAAATGTTCGTTAGCCTCTGGAAATGAAGTGGATTTTGTAAGAATATCTATACATGTATATACAGTAGATGTATTGGTAATAGAGAGGGCATATGGGTGAGCGTCTAGAAGGGGCTGTTACTACGATGGAGATTTCCTTGTCCAGTATGTTGTCCATTGCCGCTTATCTAATTCTACTCTTCCGTCGGCTGCCACTCGGTAGTTTCTAGTAAAGCTGTAGCTACACTAAGCTGCTGTATATAAATTCTTTAGATTTAAAACTGTGTAAGTTCTGCTGATACAGCCGTTGGCTGGACTGTTATACCGGCAGAGGATCGTTGAGCCAAAGTTTGTCCCTGATCAAACGTTTGAGTACCTTATTCTTCTTGCTTTAGCTTGATCTTGCTCAGCTCATTGTACACAAGTCACATCTTGCTCGCTGGCTCATTCGCCCGAATGTAGTCAAAAACACCAGAGATCAGGCACTACAGCATGCTAGTCCTCCAACTCGCCACTAGCGTACACGCACAGCGAAGCAAGTGCGTACTACTAGCACTAGCTTCCCACGGGACGAAAGCGGCGCGCCTTGTGGGCATCCATCCTCGGCATCGGGTGAACCAGGACAGAGACTTGAGAGAGTCTCGGGGCTTGTGGAGCAACGACAGCCGGGTGGAATGAGAGTTGCGCGCCGTTGAGCAACGACTCAGCGAGGCGCTCATTTGCTCCAGTGCTTATGGAGGATCACGAGATGGCGGAGCTGTTTGAGCCTTATGGGCCTCAGATGAGGCTCCCCGCACAGGAAGGATCTATAATAAAATCCATAAGCAGTATTGGATTAGTATGTACATACGTGGTGATACAAGTGCCGCTACTGCACTAGCAAATTGAAGCGGAGTCCCGGCCTGACAAATATGAGATTGCTTACCACGGCCGTGGAAGCGACGGGAAAGACGCAATTGTCAAGGAAAGGGCATGCGAGGGCTAGTGTATCCAGAGCAGTGGAATTCGTCGTTGGTCAGTGACTGTTGTGAAGGGTCGGTGCGAGTATCGTACGGTGTGTGATGACGAGACCGTGGAGTTGGGACTGCCCAACAGCCTGGGGATTCGGCATCGAGTGGTGATTTTTGATGAGGTATGCAAGGGTCGCAAAGACCAGGGCGCCGGGGTACAGAAGAGCAAGGCAGAGCAAACGTCCAAATGACCAAGTGATGATAAGGGCAGCAGGGTCTAAGAACGTGGCGACGAGGGTGGGATTTCCAGGTCCCGTGCGCTTGGGACTCAGGGCGTCCGCAGACTTTGGGACCAGGTTGTCGGATTGTGGGAATGTGCAGCGCCAGTCCCTCAGGTAGGGGAGGCATGTGAGGAGCGCTGAACACCAAACAGCGGCCGGTGGGCGTTGGCGATGTCGCCGAGGACTTGGGCCAAGTAGCACAGGCGGCGATGACCTCTGCGTCTTTGGCAGGTGGCTGCCGCCTGTTGGATGCGATCCTTGCAGCGGGCGTCCCGAGTGTGTGCTCCTTTGCAACAAGACGCCGACAACCATCGGCGACATACACATTGCCTACAGTACATGCTATGCAGTGCTTCACACCGACAATAGCGAAGCTTGCGCAGGGAGCTCCAAGACCTGTCGTCGTGTTAGAGCCCAGAGCCTGGGATCTGCCAAGTAAGGACAGGGCTTTGTCATCATGCGACGCAACCACACGGCTCGCATTGCTGCTACTAGTATACGCATGCAAATGTTTCTTGCGTGCAGCTCTAGCTTGCGCCGTACCTGCAGCCGCTGTCCTTGTGACCACGCTCATGCATGGATAGTATAGTACGGCGCACCCCCAGATGGAGCACAGCGTTATGCATGGGCTATATCGGGCAGGTTGGCGGGGGCGGCTGAAAAAAAAAAAAAAAGAAATTGAAACGCAATCTCAAAGCATCGCAGTTGGGGGCGCGATATCTCCCTGTTGCATGTATCAAAGATATTGTTGGCTCCCTGGAGCCCGACCGCCTGGTGCGCGGTGAGCCGTTGCGTGCATGAACCTGCCGCAGCTGAGATTTCCAGCTGGTGGATAGGATGGGTGTGTGAACATGGTCATCGGGCATCACAGCGTTTTTCATATTGTCCATCGCGGCCTGGCGTAAAGACATGCTGGTCGGCCAGTAAACGGTGCATCAACTATTAAGAGCTGTCGCACTTGGTGGTGGAATGGCCCGATGCGAACGGCAACTTGCAATATGCTCCTGATGTAGGACAGCTGTTAGCCATGTCTCGGACCGACGATCTCTGGCTCTCGGACACAGATTCGGGCTCCAGTTGTTCGGCGATGATCAAACACACTTCTGCCATTTCGATTCGAGATATTTGATACCGAAATTTCTTTGCCATGCAGTGAGTGTGCTTCGCCAAGCAACCAACATCGTGCCCACCGCTTGACAGGTGTGTGCTGTGGCACCCCGGCACAAGCCTAATTTACTGAGATTGCGGCTGATCTGCCCAGGCTGCAGCTGGCTGCAGGAGAAGCAACAAAGGGTAACGTGCGTGTGGAAGTGGGAGTGGGAGTGGGAGGCCACTCGAGAGCCTGCCGTCGCAGCCTGCTTCCGCTGGCTTGCATCCTCCTCGCAGATTTGGCATCTTGACAAGATGACTGGTTGCATCCCGAGGCCTTGGCCAAAGGTAAAATCGTGGGGCTGTGAGATCTCAAAAATGCTCAGAGGATACATGACAAAGCACTACCAGAGGGCGTCGGGATTCAGAGATCCTCGGATGACTTTCTCCCTGCCCATTACTCAGTTTCGCCAACTAACATATTTTGACTTTGGCAGCGCAGCCATGGTTCCTGAGAGGCGTTGAGGGGAACTCGATGACAGCGAATGGGAGATCGCCCAAGCCAAGCCACAGAACCCCAAGACCCCTGTCCTGCTGGACGCCATCGCTAAGCGATCAAACTAAACCATAAGTATCCTTTATCACAGCATCGTCTCTGGGGCCCGCTTGATGAGAAGAAGCATTGCGTTTGAGGGGGCAAAGAGGGGAGATGAGGAGAAGCAAAAAAGCAACGGTGTAAACGAAGCCACCTGAATGATGCACAGCAGTTGATTGGCCCCCGGTTGCATGAAGCTGCGTGAGGAGCAGATCTTCCCCTCGTCCGTCCGCAGCATCGATCGGTCTGGAGCCCCAGCCTCGGGTGCCCTGATCGGCAGCGATTGCGACGGAGATACCGTCGAGAGAGCTGAGCTGCCCTGTCCCAATAGTGTGTGAGCCTCGCGCACGTAGTATTCGATATATTAGCTGAGTGATGAATTCGGTATGTTTTTGCGCCATCTGCGTGTGCATGATATGGTACGGGCTGTTTCGAGATGCCCATTCCCTTGATCCCTTGATCCCTTGATGCAGCAGACAGGCATCACACAAGCTGGATACAGGCATCCGCCGATTACACGCTCGTACCTCGCTGAGCATCAAGAGATGCCGAAGGCCTTCCAAGCCCGAGCCAAGCCCGTACTTGGCCGTATATTGCTATTGCCCACTCCGCAGTAAACAGCGTGAAACCTGTGCATTAGCGTATCCAGATGCTAAACGGGTACAGAGACACTACTATGCGCTAGCGTGAGGCAGTTGCGGCGAGAGTCAGAGGAGATCTAGATGATAGGGCAACAGGGCAAGAGGGCAGGCACCAACGACATTCGCCAAGGTACACCATATCATTTAGTAGAACATAGTAGAACATAGCTGTGTGTAGTAGAGCATGATTGATGCTTAGCAGTGGTACTATTGCTACAACATGGAAAGAGATTGCGCGATGTGGCTAAACCGCAGCACCTCGCTAAAAGCACCAAGCAGGCAGTCTTTGTGGAATCCCGCCACGATGGACTCATAATCATGGGCCGTGGCGGCCAATGACATTCACATGCCCTACTTCCATTCTTCACTCACTACTGCTGTATACTGTACTCACTACTCACTGTAGCCGTGCCGTGCCCCGCCGTCTGCAATTAATCGTGCAGCTGACCGCCATATCACCACCGGACAGCAAAAAGCAATTCTCGTCACAGATAGCGCTGCAAGATCCACGCCAGTGCCTGAGCGATCGCTCCAGGGCACGGCACACGAGAGGGGCACTAGCAGCTTTTGACTTTCACGATGCCGCTACCAGCATTCGTCGCAGCGTTCGTGCCTGAGCCGTCCGGAGCCATGTCCTCCCTTGCGTGGCAATGCGCCGCTACCAACAGCGTCGCATCGCTCTCTCGAGGCTCGCTGAGAATCGCGCGCGCGGATTGACTCCAGGCCGTGCAGCTGCTGAAATTACTGCCTGCCAGGTAACTGCATGACCACGCCGCTGCTAGCCCAAGTCTGGATGCGGCTCCTTGTGTGCTGACTGCGAGGATGCTGTGCTGTAGTGAATGAGAATGCTGTCAATCCAGGGCAGAACAAGTCACACGGCGGGCGTCGTCAAGCCCAGGCTCAAGGGCAGAAACTAGACTCAACCTGTCAACCCGACGGTCGGCATGACGTCTACCATATACAAAGCAAAGTGTTGTGCAAGCAGGTCCAGCAGAAGGTTTTGACATGGACTGGGTTCCCTGGCAGCAATGCGACCAGGGTCTATCAGCCCACGATTACGAGGTGGTGGCCTTGGTTGGCTTGGCCCGGACCCCAAGGTGGTTCAGTTGGAGACTAGGACGCAGGTGCAGGGCGACCTGTTTCGTTTGGTTTGGCTTGGATCGCCCCAATCAAAGCACGCCGCTATGGCTGAAGCAGACGTCAATGCACACACACATCTCGACATGTTCACAGCCATGGAGCTGCTTCTTGGCTTTTGGTGCCGCACCGAGCGCCTGGGAGGCCCAGAAAGCTGTTGGAAGCGAATTCGGCTCACGACACAACACAACATTCCATGATACAGCACCGGACAAGCCACTCTCACTAGACCCGAATCTTGGCATTACTAACTCGCCAGCAGAAAGTTATCGGCGCAGCCATCGGCTCCAAGGTTCACGGACGAGACGGGTCTCAGTTGGAGTCATCACCACGGCTAGTCTCGCACTCGGAGTTGCAATGTGGAGAAGCCAAGGTGCTGTAAGGCCTAGCCGGACGCCCATCACAGCTTTGCTCAGCAGCCACAGAAAGATACCTCGAGTCCTCGCAGGTACGAGACGAGAGCCGGCCAAAGCCACCGCCCGGTCCAGGCTCCATCCGATACCCTTGCGAGCACATGGACTTTGAACTGACCCCAGCAATCCACACGCCCGCCAGGTATCTACACGCCCACTCGCTCCGACACCCACGCCTCCGCATCATGATCGGATTACACATATATCTACCAAGCCGTCTCCTCTCGGCACTCTGGAAGGTCTTGTGCATCACATTGCTAACCATCAAACTCGAGCTCTTGGAAGCTTTTAAAGAGACACGATCGGCAACGTTTCGGGTTTATATATACTCTAGACGAATCAACCGCCTCTGATCGACTGTTTCGCCACCTCCTGCATTTGTGTGTGCCCGGATACGCCCATCATACGCACGACTACATCATACACATCACCTCCTCACCTCCCTCTGCACTTTATTGGCCCGATCGTTCCGTCTTAGCTGCATGGCCGATTGAGTTTGCCATTTAACCAGCATATATATTATCAACACCAGCCAGTTATTTCTCATCTATATCCCAATCGACTTACACCCGCCCACTCACACTCTCATACTCGCTCACCAACTCACTCATACCCACATCGACCACCAAAGCACCTATACAACAACCATCGCCATAATGCCCATCTTCAGCGGCCTTGGCCAGCGACGAGGGTCCAAACCTCGAGAACTGCACATCCGAAAAATCTCATTTTCTGGCTGCTCGCTTTCTTCAGCTTCCGACCGGTCATTCTCATCAGATTCATCAACATCCACTATCCGCGCGCATTCGCCTCGCCTGGCAACCAGTACCGGCACTTCTTCCAGCTTCGATGGACTCTCCATTCACTCAACTCTGCCTCCTAAGCGGCTGCATGACCGGCCATTTATCCTGTCTGATCGACAACACTTTGAGTCAGCGCCAACATTTTACGATAGCGAAGATGCCGAGAGCAGTGATCTCGAAGCCTCTGAGAGAGACTTTGATGGCGAGGATGAGGACCAGACACAGTTCACCATGGAGCTACCTCATGCGAGCCCCGTGAGCAATCACGACTATGACGTTGCAGAGGAACCACAAGATTATTTCTTTATGCACATCACAAGCAGACCGAAGCCGGCAAACCAGTCTCGTTGGTCCGACTCTACCATTGCATCAACCATCGCCTCACTGGATGATCTCACTCCCGTGTCAAGCATGTCTGAGCCTACTTCAGCCGCTATCGCCGATGCTGAGGAGGCTGAAGCTGCTGGCGCATCTACCCCTAGCACCTTGACCTTAGCCGCTCCCGTCCCCAAGAGGCCAACGTATAAGCCTGTCGACAGCTTTGAGGACTACGTCAGGCGCGGGGGTTGGAAGCGAAGAGGTATCGTCTTCAATCGCGAGGACATGGACACCTTTGAAGCCCGATAATTCATCGGCATGTCAGCACTCTACAACATGACAACTACCATCTCCTATCATTGTTTATTTTCATTTCGGCACATATATTTTACCATTACAAGCGTTTTAACTCGGAAATTCAGCGTCTGCATTTAAGCATACTATGCACACAAAGACCTTGAGTCTACAATATCTTATCTTTTTATTTTGGTTTTTGGCTTATATGGGAGGGACTACTATGGATACTTGGCACAGCCTCGGATATGGCTGCACACTAAAGAGAATCAACGTTTGCATCACTGCATTTTCATATCGTCTGATATTTGGGACTTTGGAACGAGGCAACGGCCGGGAAGGAACTCGACCGGCATTGGATACCCGAGGGGGGTGGACCCAATAACACCACGACTACTACAACAATACGTCTATCATTTGAATTTTTATTATCATGTTCAATTTTCTTTGTCTGCACTATCATAGCTTAGCTACCTACTTACTCAAGGGCAATAGTCCCTGAAAACTCATTGCTCTAAGACTTTATCAATACAAGAGCATAAACAACCAACGTCATTGATGCCCGCTTCCGATGTGACTTAGAAAATTTTTCGCTTCCGTGTTTCTCCTTCTTAGCTCGGCACTCAGTTTGGCTGCCGCAGCACCTGTCCAGCTGGACAGGGTACGTGTGAGTATCGTCATTGCTCTCCACCCCAACTCTGGGCAACGGCATGCCGGCATGCCGGCAATAGAGTCAGTGTGCGTGCTGTGCGTGCTGTGCGTAAAAAAAAAAAAGGCACGAAGTTGCCGGGCCACGCGACATGCCCCTGGCTAGTTACTAGCATTGCGACGGTGCTGTACTGATTTTTTTTTCCAGCCGCCTTTTCCCCCTCAGCCTAGAATTTTTCTTCCTGACATCGTGACCTGGGTGAGGCTCGGCAATACCGCCCCATGTGAAAAAAAAAAAAAGAGACCAGACCAGAAAAAATTAGTATGGGTGGATGCCGCCGATGCCCCGGCCAAGGCAGTGCTACTATTAATAACAAGGGGGGGTATGGTATGGGAGTTTAGGAATTTGGATACGAAATACGAACAGGAGCGTAATAGTAGTAGTTGAAAGGAAGCTTATCAGCGGGATTGTTTTTGTTTTGCTTTGCTTTGTTTTGCTGTTGTTTTTACATTACGTTTTGGTTAGTTGTGGTTGTACATGATATTGGGTTTTGTGATGCAAGTAAAGTTAAGTGCAAGTGCTCGTATATTAACGATTAACCTTTTGGGTTGTCTGATTGCGAAACGGTGAGTGGTGACCGTTTGTTACAGTATGTAAGTTTCCAGCTTGTGGTATTTAAACATCAAACGATGGCGTCTGAGTGTCCCGTGCGGAGAAAGTTTTGAGGCGGTTATTATTACATACGGAGCGGCGAAACAGATTACGAGATGACAGCTCTCCCAATTCCCCGTGGCTAAGATAAGGCTGAGGGACGAATACCTCCGCATCCAGTAGTATGGCACGAGTGTGTAACTGAGCTTTTGGTAAGATTGAAGCTTACTTGCAGCAAACAAAATAAGCACGGCCGGTAACCGGAAGCCTTTAATAACTCCTTTCTTTTTATCTTTTTTTTTTACCCTTCTTTTCTTTTCAGGGGAGCCCGTGTGATTGGGATGGGGACCGTTGGGTTACATTGTTGTGAGCTGAGGCGTGGGTGTTGGGAGATGCCGAGTACGACGATTAGCACCCTGGCTAATGGAATCTAGATCCTTTTTTCCTTTCTTTTTTTTTTTTTTGACAACTGGAGATCTGGAGATGGTTGCGAGATAGTGCATGGAAGCTAGCAGTCCAAGAAATTAGCATTTCCGGTCTAGAAGGCAAGAAAAAGGGCAGCAAAAGCAAAAACAACAATTGATAAAATTTTCTAGTGTCGGCATTCCCAAAGCTTTGACGCCTAGTATAGTCTGGTCTAGATGCTAGTCTGTAGCTGGACCCAAGCTATCTAAAAGCTTCAATTAAAAATTTCTGCCCTAACCAACAGGCCAGCTGGTCAATCCGAGCGCATTGACGGGATATGGGGGATCGGCCAATCTACCGGTACCGCCGCCCTTTTCTTTTCTTTTTTCTTCTCTTGCATTTCCTTCGAAAAATCTGCCCTAAAAAGGTCGGTGAGCCTGATGTAAGACCCAGGACCCTGAATAGCAAGCAGCATGGGGTATGCTTGAACCACCCCCCCTGTCAGCTCCACGTGGGGTGAGGGAAGAAGGATTCCAGCGGGATGGTAACAGACCCCCGTAATAATAATATCCAGAGCTGTATATGCGCGGTGCCCTTGACAGAGTTAAAAATGGATTGGGGGGG
>ANCB02000338.1:0-56659 GCA_000331835.2 Trichoderma hamatum GD12 | reverse complement strand
CATTTCTTTCTTATTAGTCAGGGCGGATTATAGTATATCTTTTCCGGGGCCTTAATGCAGGCGGCCAAGTGCCGTTAGGTCGTAACAACAATCTTCATAGTCAAGTATAACTTGATCTATTGCCAAGAGCTGCTTTACAACCTCCAAATGTTCATTTCGTACTGCAGCGAATAATGCTGAAGAATTATACCGATCTCGTTTGTTAATATCAGCATTTTGTGATAGCAGTAGTTCCACTATTTCACTATATCCACGCATTGCGGCGTTGAATAGTGGCGTGCGCCCCTCGGCGTCTGTTTGGTTTATCCTCGCTTGGTCTGCCGCTTGTAGCTGGTCCTTGATAATCCCAATTTGTCCATTTTGTGAGGCCACATGTAGTATGCTGCTCCCAGCTCCATCTAATACTGTTATCTCTGCCTCTTGTAAGATGTGCATAGTTTCGATATGTCCCTCTGTCACCGCATAGAACAGAGCTGTGCATCCACGAGAAGTTTTGGCATGTCCATCAGACCCTGCTTCAAGGAGTGTACGAACGATATCTGTGTGCCCTCTGGAAGCCGCATAATGAAGAGCTGTCCATCCATCATCGTCAGTTGCGAAGATATTAGCACCGCTCATAAGGAGAAGTTTTATGGCAGCTAAACCACACTTTCTAGAGGCAAAAAATAGCACAGAGCGGCCGCTAGCGTCAATTGCGGTAATGTCGGCACCTTTATTCAATAGAAATCGCATAGTATCCAACTGAAGGCCCTTCGATGCGCCCATCAGTGGAGTGATCCCACGTGAATTTGGAGCAGAAATATCAACACCATAACTAAGAAGGAGCTCGAGAATTTGAATTTGTCCAAGGCTGGCTGCCACAACTGATGGAATTAGCGCTGAGCGTAAGAAGACTGCAGTGGGATCCGCTCCATTCTCAAGTAGAAGATTGACGATTTCAACATGGCGTCCTACAATAGCTGCGGATAAAGGCGTTTCGAGTTCAGTGGTCTTGATCTCAGGGTTTGCTCCATTTTTGAGTAGTAACTTGACAACTTCGGTATACCCACCGTCCGAAGCTAGAAAAAGGGGTGAGTATCCAGTATTGTCCATAAAAAGTTCTTGATCAGCTCCTGCGATGAGGAGAGTGCGGACACAGTCAATTGAACCCCTTGCAGCCGCATAGTGCAGAGCGCAGCCACCATGATCATCAACCATATCCAACTTGGCTCCATTTTCTATTAGAATCCGGATCATCTCAGAGTTCTTGCTCCAAGCTGCTAAAATCATGGCCGTTCTACCACCGCTATCTCGTATATTCAGATCGGCTCCTCTGTCAATGAGCAGATGACCTATCTCGCTACTATCGAGGTTAGTAGCAATCGCTAATGCGGTTCTTCCTTGGTCGCAGACAGTATTAGGGTCGGCTCCGCAATCAAGAAGCATCCTCACAGATTCCATAAGATTGAAGTGAGTTGCAAAGTGCAGCGGCAGCCACCCGTAATACTTTCCCGCCATTTTTATTTGGTCAGGGGCTGCGGTAATAAACAGGCGTGCCATGCTGATATCATTTCTCTCGAGAGCAAAATAGAGGGGAGGATGCCCATCAATATCCAGAGCTATAACATTTGCCCCATATTGTAAAAGAAGCCTTGCTATCTCGGTCTGTTTTGATTCTGCTGCGCTGTGCAAAGGCGTGGCATGGCGGGAGTCAACAGCGTTAACCTTAGCACCGCTCTCTAGCAAAAGTCGAACCAGCTTCAAGTGGCCATTACGAGCCGCCAGATGCAGAGGAGCTCTTCCGCTCCAGGTTGCCAAATCGATATCGGCACCCGACGCTATTAATATTTTAGAAATCGTTTCGTTGCCATTACTGCAAGCTGCAGCAAGTGCTGTCTCTCCGAAAATAGATCTATCGTCCAGTTGATCTGAATGTTTCGTGATTAATCTCAGTGTAAGTCTCGTTAAATTGAGCTTTGCAGCGTAAAAGACTGGGCCGGGCTGCGTAAAGGACGCAAGCTCTTCTTGTTTTCCCTCTGTATTTTCACTCTTGCTGCTTTCCGTCGAGTTTTCTGCTCTACTCTTTTCTTTCGAGTCGTAATGTGCCTTCCACTGTTCCCATATTGTCAAATCATGACCATCGAATAATTCATCTATCAGTCTATTCATCAAGTCATCTTCTTCATTGCCCTCTAGAGCGTGATGATACCAAAATTCTGCTGCATAATCCTTGAAAGATCCCTGTACCTGGCTTGAATCGTCCAAAACTCTTTGTCTCCACGCCTCTTCATATTTGATATATCGAAGGCAGGCCCGTGCAATAATAGTGTTCTCTCTTTTTTCGTTGGAAAATCTCAAATTTTCGTTTTGCGAGAGAATGCTTCTAGAATTCGGGTCATGGTAGAGATAGTACTGTTTTATAGAAAAATGTGTGAGTCTCACAGTACTCAATGCTGGATCTGACAAATTTTCATAAATACTCAAAAGTGAGCCGCAAAGACCAATAATTTCGCTGCTAATATACTCATCATCGATAGCATCAGGTAGATCATCTGAAGGATATTCGTCGCCATCAATGCTGACTAACGCGGCTTCTGTAAGTTCAGCTACCGTCAAAGGCTTTGCCGCAAATGTAACCCAACGGAGCAATGTGAAAGCTCGATTTCTCTCATCCTCCGGAAGTTGTAACATTCTGGCCCAGTTCCTTTGATACAAGCCTTCTAAACCGGAAGGTGTCTTATCAATTGCCTCTTGTAACTGCTTCAGATTTTTCCATCCTCGTAGAGAGTCTTCTTGCAATTTAAGCCAGAGGAATTGCCCGGCACATTGCATTGCCATTTTTTGAGATACCTCTTTCTTAATCACCTTGCTTTTCTTAAACAATTTTTTCTCAACAATACTTCTAGAATAGTGGTGGATGTCGTTATTTATATCAGCTAGAGCAATCTTATGCTCAAGTATTTTGCTCACCATATTCTGAATGCCAGCTCGAATTATGGGCTCATCTCTGCTGGCAATAAGGACTCTTGTCGCTGAATCAGCAATTGCATGGTCCAGCTGCTCTAAAAAGTGTATCATAGGGTGAGTGGCCCGAGTAGTATCTTTACCCAGCCATGTGCACTCGTCAAGTCCATCAATTATGAAAATACACCCTGGAAGAATGTGGACTATTTCCTGTAAGAGTCGCATGATGACAGTTCGAGTTGCCACAGATCCAGGCTGAGCCGCTCGGCTTATGCGCACACAGTCAAAAACAATCTTATTCTGAAACATGACGCTGGAAATCCAACATCGAATAGCCTCGTATGGATCATTTCGGCTCTCAAAGTCAGACGAGAAGAAAAAATATGCGACAGGTGTTATAGCTGTTGCCAAAAGATGTTCGACTAATCTGGCGCAAAGTATGGTCTTCCCAAAGCCAGCAGGTCCGTTGATCCATAACAGCTTGGATTTTGCTTCATCTTCCTGGAGGGAGAACCATTCCTGAAAAATTGATCGTTCGAGGATCCAGCCACAGGTATCATCAAGTCTCATCTGTATAGCCTCTTCAAAAATCTCATTAGGTAGATACTGAGACAGCCAAGTGTGTAATTCGCGTAAGGTTTCTGCTTCCGCTTTTTCTTCCAGGTTTTTTAGGGCAGTGTTTATTTCGAAAGCCCAGGATGCATTGCCAGCCACTGTCTGTAAGTCATTTTGAATTGTAAGCCCTATCGTAAGCTGTGAAAAGGCTTCGATGGGAACGAGGTGGTACAGATGTTGAACCAGTCTCCCGAATAGTTCTACTTGTCTTTCTCGCCTACCTTTGCCCCTCAGGGCCCATGCAAGCTTTGTTATTCTTGATCTGGGACTCGTTCGAGGCAAATCGACCAGACTTGTAGCGAAAGAAAAATTACCCTCAGCACCCAGCTCATGCTGCAAATTAATATCACCATGATTATTTTTTTCTTGTTGACTGTTAAAGATTTCTTGAGCTGCATCAATAATCTGGCGCACAGTTTGTAGCGTTTCCGGGTCCGTTAGCGCTTTGTGCCCTTTTTCGGAGAGATTTTTCGTCTCTCGACTCAACTCAAGAGCTTCTCCCCATTTCTTGAATCGCAGTTTGTGAGATGCGAATTGAATGGCCAAAACACGTTCATCGGCTCTAAAATGCTTGTAGTCGTCAATCTTCTCGATGAGACTCAAACTGGTTAAGAACAGGCTGGGGAGCTTGATGACGCCAAGTGTGAAATTTATGGGGTCCATGACTCCTCATCAGACAAGTGAGAGAGGGGAAAACTAGCTGAAGAAACAAAAGGAATTGGCTGTGTATGTGGTGGGTTATAGGCTCAATTTATACTGCCAAGGGACTGCATGAAACTAGTGACCGCGAAATGAATATACACCCACATTAAGATATTCAGTGGACTAATCTGAGAGTTTAGTACTATTACCATGTGTGCGTGTGGGTTTCTTGTGTGCTGATAATCCCTCCGAGGGGCTGTGTTGAATGCACCCAATCCTGTCTAGAGGACCCCCTCCACCAGCGTGACAGTCCATCAGACAGCCTGACACAAAAATCTTCTCTCTGGCTCCCGCGAACCATAACCCAAGTTCTAAAGATCTATGGGAAAGGAAATTGGGATCGTCTATCTTTTGCTTGGAGTAAAATGTTGAAAAAATTATAAGTGTCATGAGATGCGCAATGGATGAAAGAAAGCGGAATATTGAGAATTGCTATTCACAGCTGAATCTGATGGCAATGAAGCGCAAAAAGAAAAGTTGGTTAGCCAGATTTTAACAAAATAATTGGTCAAAGGAGTCACTCAAGGCCGGGGCTTTTAAGTAGCTATGCGGATAGCAGTCTAATGGATTAAAACGAATGCGACAACTAATAGAATCTAGTACGAAACAAAATATCCTTCATATTAGCTCTTGTTACACAGCGACAATCCCCATGTTAGTGGAAGGCTTCAGTGCCTACGACCCTCCGCGCCACAACCTGTGTCGCTCAGGCACTGGAGTAAATAGCTATACCCTGCCAGCCTTTCCTAGCTCCCATCGCACTCAAGTCCATGTCTTGGATCAATTTGGGGGGCTTCGCGGCCAGATCGACCACAGCAATGTTAGCAATATTAGTAAGGCTGTACAAGTACGTTCGGTCGGATGCGCTATCGAAAAGTCCAATGTCGCTTGCTGGCAAAGTAACGTTGCCATCAACGGCACCCGTACTAGGGTTCACAACAGTGATGTTGGTATTAGTTGCGGTTATGACATATGCACTACTGAGTTCTGGCACATATACTCCCCAGCAAGCGAGCCCCTCGTCCTTCGGAAGTACAACTTTGTCCTTGACCGTAACCTGCAAGCTGGAAGACACCGAGAGAATGAAGGCCACTCCAGCAGCATCTGTAAGCAGAATTGAATCATCTGAGCCCAGAAATGTGAGGCTAAAATCCAATATGACACCTGCTGGTTGCGAGATAGTCGCGGTTGTGGAAACTTGATTTCCAATTACCGGCCACGCATAGATTGAGCCAAGGGTCGGACTAGCCCCTGGGGAAGGAGGGGGCGCTCCCTTGGTGGAAACAAAGAGGCCTGTTGAAGACGGA
Organism: Trichoderma hamatum GD12; assembly: GCA_000331835.2. Taxonomy (NCBI): domain Eukaryota; kingdom Fungi; phylum Ascomycota; class Sordariomycetes; order Hypocreales; family Hypocreaceae; genus Trichoderma; species Trichoderma hamatum. The sequence continues at coordinate 51,092 of ANCB02000338.1, read as the reverse complement.
TTGAACGCTATATCTGAGGCGGTAAAGATGGGACCACCTGGCGGCGTTGTTTGGTTAAGAGCTGCGGCAATAGAGCGAAGGCGGGTGTCTAAGGCCACGAGGCCATGAGACGCATCAACTGAGAAGCAGGCGACTCCAGCTCTTGTTCCGCCGTTTAAGGCACAGGCTATAGCAAGTTAGTGGTTTATAGTTCCTCCTAACTTCATATAAACGTACCAATGTTAAGTTTCTCAGAGTAGGCTACCGAGATTGGGAAATCACCCAACGTATTGGCAGGCTTACCGACGAGAACGAGGTGCTGGGGATTTATCGAATCAATCGTAAACATGGAAAGTGTGTTACTTCCGGCATTAACGACAAAGAGAAAGTTTCCAGATACAACAACCGAGTTGGCAGAAAATAGACTATCTGGTCCTGCGAACCCAGTGTCATCGGGTGCGGAAGGATCCGAAATAATCCACTTTCCATATGAGCCATTGCCTCCGGTAGAAGTTCTGACGGGATTGGAAAGAGTTCCATTGCTGAAAATGTTCAAAGACACGACTGAAGCGCCACCAGGGTTATTGTCGAGGAAATAAGCGGCGCGTCGTGCTGCGTTTGCGTTCTGATCTAACTCAGAACCGGGGAGGCTTGAAGCCGAGCAGAGCGTCAGCCAACAAGCAATGAGTGAGGGGAGAAGCATTATGTGAAGATAGGTTTGTTTGGACGAATATGATAATAGATGAAGAATGCTTTTGCTATGTTCCTATTAAACTCGAGTGAAAGTTTGGTGAGACAGGACGCTATTTATACAAATGTTGACTGATGAACATAATGTCGTCATAACTTAGGCGAGGAATAATGTGTCGGTGAATATCTTACGGAAGATTTTGAATTCAAAAGCAACAATATCTGCAGCTGTCTTTTGCCTAATATCTGGCCGAGATTTTTGGCGATAATTGCGGCATATGCACATTACCATTTACGTACAGATCCACATATCTTGAATACAAACAAGTTAGAGCCTTGATTCAAAAACACAAGACATACTCTATTATTAAGTTAGATACAGTTATTAGTATCGATCAAGGCATAGAAATCCAAATTGTATAACGTTTTAGGTCTCTTATTCGTAAATGCTGCGCTAGCCAGGACTACATAACACCTGTGGCTGGTATGGCTTTTAAGAATTGGTAGACAATTCTGCTACAATTAGGCTGTGGTCATATAATAGTATTCATGATGCTTAATCTTGGTAGCTTATCTAAGAGCTACTGTTATTACTGGATTCTACTATGATTGGTTTATAAGAGTTGACGGAATACTAGACTATATGCTGCAATACTATTTAAGATGTATTAATTAGGATTAGCTTATAATCGCTTCTAAATGAGTGTAATTAAATAGGATTGGGCGCACCCGAGATTTCAGTTACTAGTTGCTCTATAACATTGAAGATAGTATTATTGCCCCGTAGAAGAAAAGATGTATACAATGGTGCAATGACTGGGATATAGGGAGATATGTGAGCCTTCTCCACTTTGATATGGAGTCAGGAAATTATTCTATATAACATTAGGGCGTTTAGGGTGCATGGACAAAGTGGAGACAACGTGAGAGCTGCCCATCTCGGAATAGAGCTTTTAGCTAAATGCTATCTAGCCTATTCCTCTGTAGTTTAGCTTTGTAAGACTATTCTTGGCAGGGACTTCAAAGGTGAAATATCTTCTCAAGGCATTTCTCAAGCCCGTAGTCGGAGTTCGTGAGTGAGTTTACCGCATCATAGACATATGCGACTTGTAATCATAGGCTTCTGCAATAGGCGCCCCATGACACCGTTTTCAGAAGCGGCTGACCTAACAATATAGATACGGCTTACCTAGTTTATCCACAATACCATGACATCCTGTGACTCTTTGTCAGTATGTGTGAGCCTCTCTCCATCATAAAGCACCTCGTGATAGTTCTAAGGCCACTAATGATAATCATAATTGTAAAACATGCGCTTATGGCTTTTGTAATAGCTAAAATGGTTTCCGCTTTTACAGAGCCTGTTAGCTGATCAAATACTGCACGCTGTCAGCATTCATAACCGTCAATGAGAGGTTATTCATGCATCTAACATAATAAGAAGTTGCATTAAATTTTGAATAACAGTATATTAAAAAATATGATCAGCAACAACTGGAGTAATTACAATGACATTAATCTAAGATACATACTGGTAACTATTTTAATCGATATACTCATATTTGACTATTACTTGTCACGTATGAACATAATGCTATTATTATACCTCAGCGATTCAAATTATGGCAGGAAATAGCGTACAGAAAGCTATAAATTTAGGAGCAATGGGACCTATCCACAGTAATCCATTCATAAGGCTGCAGTCTTTGAATATTATCACCAGTGCTGCTTTTTTTCTCTTTGTAAGAGCTGCTATCAAATGTGATTGCTCCCTAACTATAAGGACTGAATGATTGCGAGACTAGGTGTTCGAGGCATATCTAACTGACTTTCAGTGACTGGCACCTAAGGTATAGTGACACGAGATTGAAGGCATCTAAGATTGCATCTACTTATTACTCCATAATAAAAATGAAGATAGAATTTTGCTTGCTATCATAAGCCCCCAAAAGAAAAAAAGAAAGAAGAAAGAAAAAAAGCTATAGTGCAGCGTACGTAAGATCTCTCCATATTTATATATTTATATAGAATCAACAAGTTGCTCTTACTCTTGCCGTAGTCGAGATTATGTTATAAGGCATTTAGAGTGCATCGACGAAGTCGGAACAACGTGACACCCTAGATTTCAAAATTAGGGCTTTGTATTGAGTGCAAGACAGTACACGCCGAAGTAATTTAGCCTCGCAGTATAATTACATGTATAGGTATTTTCCAGGGGGGAGGAGATCACTGCGTTGAATCATGTCATGAGCTCGCTAAAGAGGGAACTAAGTACATGTAGGTAAATATTCTACAAAAATAGAGACTTATTTTCCAAGACTATAACCAAGTGTACATAACCTCTGCAATTCACTTACAGGGCGTTTAGAATATGTGTGAAGGTTAGAAAGCGCTGATGTAAATTGGAGCATACCTGTAGTAGGATTCAGGTACAAAGAGCCTTTGTATTACATCTCCAGGCTGGCTGGCTAACTCCACTTTCAGCTCTTACCCGAGAGTTATCCTTTAGTATACGTGTGCATGGACGGAGTTTCTCGGGCGCGTTTATCCTCTAAGAACGCGTTTTAGGACGTGTCTCACGGGCGTTTAGGCTACAGGCAGGATTGCGGCGCAGTTGGCAGGCCAGTTCACTGCCCAGAATCTCTACTCCTCAAACACACCAACGAAGCAGCAGTAAACGCCCATCGCGTCAACATTACCTGCAGCTATCGCACGCATTATTTAAGACCTATATGCCTCCCGCTATTTTGCCTCAGTTTATTTACGCAAGTCACTATGGATGATGACTCAATTATCAATTGGATCAACCGTCTAAAGGCAGCATCTGATCCAACGGCTCCTCGAAAGCGCAAAACCAGATCAAATTATAGTCTTGCCAGTCCTCCGCTTAGTTATACAGAGGGCGACGGCAATAACATGACACCAACGCCCCAGAAAAAAAGTCGATTGGAGAGCCAAAGCGGATTACCTGATGCCGATGCAACACCCCGGCCAGGAGCTCGCAGCATTCCAAGTTCTGCTCCTTCAATCTCGGGTTCTGAGGCCAGCTCTATATCGAGATCATCGTCGGCCAAAGGGCAGGTGATGAGATTGCGACTAAGCGACACAGGTATTGAAACTAAATCGCTAAATGAGGACTCAGTGCCCGTAGTCGCGAAGACGTTATTTCTGACTATGACACAAATCGAACGCGGCTTCAATATTTTGCCAGCTGCCTTGAGAGATACTATCAAGGATGGTCAAAGGCTCTCCCCGGATGACTTCGAAAGCCAATGGCAGTATTCCTTCACTAATAAGCCTGATACTTTACCCGGCCGGATACCACGCATCGCTCAAATTAAAAATATCTTGGTCAGGGCTACTGAGTGTGAGAACAGCAGACATGAAGAGGCCAGTTGGAATGCGATGGTTCATTTTCCCCTGCTTCGACTTATATTTGAGGACGACCTTGGTAAACAATATGATGACTTTAATGCTATGCTTTGGTAAGACTACATGTATTCTTGCCTCTTATTTATAGTAATTTTACTGATTTAACTCATTATAGTACTACAGCTCGACCACATCGGATGTTTAAACCGATATCGTCTTCCGCTAAGATGATTGATATGTGCGTTTATGCTACACTTGACCAACATCTGGAATTGGACACAGCTATAAAAGCGTTCAGCAATACAACACCCACTAAATCGATTAATCGCACTGCTTGTTACGCGCTCCAATTTCGCCCTGTTATAAGCATCAAGACTAAACAGCCCGGAGCCGGAGGGGGGGAATGGGATAGGGCGCAGTTACAAATGGGCGTCTGGCATGCTGCGCAGTGGGCTTTCCTTCGATGGGGCGTTAGGCAGAAGCTTCTAACACAGCGTCTCACCCAAGATACCCCAGATGAAGAAACGTTAAAGGCAGAGACGCTCGACAGATTATCAAAGCTTGGTTTTATCCCCGGAATTTTTATCAACGGAAATCGATGGCATTTAATAATTTCTACATACAATGACGGAAAGACTACGCTATGGGTAGAGTGGGTGTTTGGTACAACTAAGAGCTTGATGAAAATTTACGCTGTTATTGCTGGTGTTCGGGAGCTAACGGCTTGGGGGAGAGATCGATATCTACCATGGTTCAAGGAGAACGTCCTTACAGTTGGGGAGTCTTGACTTTGGAAAATAAACGCTTGTTCAATATAGATCTAGTCTGCTCCCATGATACGAATTTGACGAGGGATTGTAGAAGGTTAAGAGGAGTGTCGAGTATGATGATTAGTTCAGTTTTGAGGCTATGCTGCTGCATCAAGCTCTGTCAGGATAACGACCCATGGCCTCGGCTGCTCAACTTCCAGTCGCTGGCTCCTCCAGACTACGCCGCTGCACCCAGCCCTGCCGGGATAACGACCATGCCCCCAGAATTTTCAGCAGCAAGTATAGAAGCCTCATATAGAACGCGATTTGCTCGCCCGATCCAACTCCAAAAACGTAGACTGTCCAGTACTCCTCAAAGACCTAGTAGTGCTTTTCGCAGGCCCCAAAGAGCGTGATATTTTGAGAGGCGACTTCTTTCTTTTTCGATTACCGCATCCATGACTGCCATTGTCCCTCCGTCTAGACTTCTTTGCAGCAACTTTCTCGTTTGCAAGTTGTTACATAGAGGAGGAGGAGGCATGATATGGTGTACAAGCGGCAGTGCTTTCCAGTCTTCAGCGTTCATGTCTGTGTTCATAATCATCGCAATCGTTATATCTCTTCTTAAATATGCCTTTGTCTATAGGCAGCTGGGGAGAGGGGTTGGTAGATGTCAGTTCAAGCTTAAGTTTCCGACGTTTATATACACGACCGTAGCTATTATCATGATCTGTTGTTAAGGTGTCGTCATCGAGTGTTGAGATATCGTCGGTTGCACTTTTGTTTATCACTTGTTGAATCGATGTATAAGGCATCAAATTGGGCGCCGTACTCTTCATCTCTTGGCTATGGCCACGGGCATCAGGGACATCATCATCGCACCGATTTCCTTTTCTAGCTCATTCGGACATTAGAATTAGGCCTGGTATCAGGCAACTATGCACTGATCTGTTTCCGCGGATCGTCGAGGCTATCTTTTCTTTATTTTCCTCTCTCAACACAAGTATGTTGCTTGTAGTAAAGGTGCCGATATCATAAGTAGCCTTTGCCGACTGCTCCAATCTGATTAGACGTTCCATAGAAGTCTCGTAGTAATCGTCGTCAGTTGCTGCTCTGCTACCATCACTACAGTAAACATCTAACCCTAATTTTATGCTTGAATCAGCATTAAGCAAACCATGTTCAGGTAGTCACCACAAGTAAAGCAGTTCTACAGCTGCGTAGTAATGCAATAGTGGCATTACATGAAATATTTGACTACAGCAAGCTATATTTAAGAGAGGAACTCCAACGTTGAACATTGTTAGATATACTGAATAGATAGGACCTTCCCCCACATACGACCATGGAATTGGAGAATTCGGGGTCCCGTCAAGTTCTATAACGCGGTTTAAAGTCTTCTATTTCCGGCGCTTCTGGCTTCTAAAATCTGAAGTATAAGGCTCCAATTTCCGTAGCCCATTAACCCACACATCTAAGTTGATATGCCAAATTGCTGTAATTTCAAGCACAAACCCGCGTAGATAGCAAAGGATTCGAGATCTCGTCAAGCCCTTCCTAATAATCCAAAGACTTCTAAAAGAAAGATATAAGGCTCTATTTCACGATGTTAGCGTCTGTTTTTAGCAGCATTAGAACCAAAGGTTACCAGTGGTTACGCTGCTGTAGCATGTGCTAAGACGCTACCACTCTGCTGTTTATCATCCCGCGACACCACTGTGCTGCTAACCTTGATGTTTTGCCAGAAGATTAATAGGCACACTAGTCCCCAGTATTACTCTCTTCATTATGGCCAACGACCCATAGCTGATACTAATCAACACGAACTTTTTTTTTTTTTTTTTAATTCGCCCATCTCTTTCTCGACCCTGTAGCAAGGTTGGGACAGGGAGGCCAAGCAGAAGAGCAGCTAATATACAGATTGAACAACCTACATCATAGGGCCTTATATAAATTGTGCTACCAAAGACATCGATCAAGATCCATATTTCTCTTTATTGAATTTTTTGGCAGCTCTTTCAGCCCGGATCTGTTCAATTATTTCAGGACCCCAAGATTTCGACTGATACTTCCGCGTATTTTTAATTCGCTTGATTCTCTTCTTTTCTCTTTTTCTAGCAGCAGTCAATTGTTCTTGAGCTATCATTTCAGTTTCACCAGGCGAGATGTGAGGGATCGGTAATCTTGCAGCCGCTACTGCGCGGCTCAAGTTGTTGTTTATCCCCACATGGCCAAAACAACTGAGCTCAGCTAGTAAGAGCAAGGCCCGTAAAGTGAAATGCGCGTCATTACCGCCATTATGCAGCCAATTATGCGGACATTGAAGTTCAGTGAGAAGTTCCCCAAGAGAAAGAGAAAAGTAGGGAAGAACTTGCTGAGCTATTCTGAATGTGTCAAGGGAGCCAGTGATATCAAAGTGTGAAAAATCAAACTTCAACCGCCTTAAGATTCGTATCTCATGTCGAATATCATGGCCTACGAGAAGAACCTTGCGACCCAGTGGAATGCATTGCATTATACTGGTTAGCATGTGACAATGATCGATGACCACGGGCTTTCCGAATAAGAACTTCAATTTAGCATTTCGGCAGTATTCTGCTGACCCAGCAACAAAATTATAGGTTGATATTAGATGTTCCGAGGAAGTTGAAGAACTGAGATGTGTAGGATCTAGAATGGCTAGTCCAACTTGAACATCATGTGTAGGGAGATTTGTCGATTTGTCAAAGTTGGCCGTATTCTCAAAGTTGATAGCGACAAGAACAGAATCTCTATATTCAGATTCCATCTCAGATGCCCCGATGACGTCGAGAACAGCTTGTAGTCCGTCTTTTACCATTATTGGTCCAGGTTGATAGACCGGAACCTCGCGTATCTGTGTCTCCAAGTCGAAGGATAACATCGTTGGTATTCTTTGGTGAGAGTAATGTGAGATTTTGCGCGTCCTCTTAGAGTGATGGCGCCCTGCTATTGGTAACGTGCGCTATGCCGCCAGGATTCCCTCAGGAAGGCAAGCTCGTGGAGCTCAAACGAGCACTCTATGGCCTCAGAGACTCGCCCCAGTTGTGGTTCAAAGAACTCCCTTCAACGCTCAGGAACATAGGCCTCGAGGCCAGCTTGGAAGAACCCTGCTTTTTCTATACAATGAATAGAAAGGTGTTTATTATCTTCTTTGTTGATGATATTATAATAGCCTATCACGAGAGTGATCGAGCTCCCTATGAAGAGATTGTGAGCTCGCTTGAAGCGAAATGCGAGCTCCACGAGGGGGGTGAGGCAGAATGGTTCCTAGGAATCAAGATCGTTCGTGAGCGCACCGAGCATAAGATATACCTTTTGCATGATTCGTTTTGCGACTCCCGTGGACGCCCAATCACACTGGAAGAAGGGCCAAAATCCTCTGGGCTGAGCAAAGTGGATGGAGCGCACAAGCTCAAGCGACAAGTGAAGAAGGCGATGAGATCCAGTACTTTGAAAGCCTAGGATACAGGCGCTGCTATCATGTATAGATAGCCAAACCGGCATGTAAGGGCAAAGGCAGCGGTTCACCAAAGGGAGAGAGACAAAACGCCTTGCCCAGAAAATGACGGAGTTAGTGCGGCGGATTTTGGTTTGTATGTCGCCTAAGCAGAAACAGAAACATATGAGCTGCAAAATAAATTACAAAGTAACAAGTAATTGAACTCTGTCATGTTTTATGTATTTAGTAAAATTAAGAAAGTTAGTAGAAGCAATGGAAGCAGAGAATACTTGATGCAGGTCGTGTTACGCATCGCTTACCTGGTGCTATTCTGTGTGAAAGGTGTACAGAAGTGGCAAGTAAGATTAAAGTCAACCATGTAAGGACATTCACTTAGTCCAAATTCGCTATTGGCACACTTCTATTTACCACGCAGCATCCCAATCTTTCACCATGATCAAGGACCAAGTTGGATTCCCAGCCGTATATCGTATGTTTCGGAAGTAGTAATTCACCGCAGAAGGCGGAGAGCAACACGATTCCAGAGATACACGGAGCTGTGGGAGAGCCAGAAGGCTATTGCCAATCACAAATGACTAAAATTCACTTATTGGAAGTATATAGGAGTGTCTGTCTCACGAGTTAGGACCTGGCTTTTTATCTGCACATATCCAAAGTAGATTATTTGAAATCTCTATAAGCGATGAATCTTCACTATCTACAATGAGGGGCTATATATACTTCAATTAGAAGCAGTCATGGGCTCATTCTATCGGTTTCTTATTCACAACTTTAACCTAAAGATCGACTAAAACCTTTTCAAGCGTGGCGAAGTTTGGAGATCTGCGATACTTCGAGTCAGCTTCGTTACCCCAGGTAGAAAATATACCAGTATCTTACCCAAGCCCTGTCACTGGATCCCACCCAGCAGCGGCGGGGAAACCCCAAAGGGTTGTTTCATCTGGAGAGCTACAGGCCTCATTATTGCCCTCGGTAATGTCGTTAAAAGCCTCCGGGTGCGCATACTAATAGAGTAGTCGAAAGTTAGCAACCGTGAAGAAACATGGTCCTGTGGTTGACCGAGAAAGTCATCCACATTCCAAAATTACAACAGCACTTACTAATGCCGGGTTAACAAATCCAAGAGTGCCCTTTCCTGCCGCAATGCGCTTCTCGTTAATTAGAGTCAGTATAGAACCCCAGAGCGGAGCCGAAAGCGAGGTCCCGCCAATTGTATAATAGTCTCCTCCGTAGACAATAATCTGATTCTCTCCTACAGCTGCCACATCTGGATAGCCTCTGCCACCGCTGTTATACACTTGATTGACGTCTGTGATGTTCTCGAAGCTGCCATTAACAATAATCTGGTTATACGAGCTAAACGGCAACGAAGCCTGCACCTGATCATAGTACGCTTGGATAGCTTCCTTCTGATAATCAGCGGCACCGTGGATATTGCTAAAGCCCCCACCGCTAGGGAATTGCGTAGTGGCGACTTCTTCAAGTATCTCCCACTCAACTGGAGGTGCGCTAGGGTCTGACCGCCTCAGCTCGGTGCCGCCGACGGTGAGGATGTAAGGGCACGCCTGAGGGAAGGACGGGGTGAATATAGTCCCTACAGTAGGTTCCTCATTCGAGCCGATACAGCCCAGGTGGGACGCGACGCCGTCGTCGCCCGAGGATATAACAACGGTAACTCCCTGCAGACCAAGCTTCATATACTCGTTGCATTGGCGGTACTGGTAGTTGTTGGGAAGGAGATCCTCAATCGAGCTATACGAGATAGATATGACGTTAGTCGGCTTATATACACCGCATTGGAGCTGCCCTTGGTATCCTATAGGCGCAGGATAATTAGTATTTGGGTAGAAAGGGTCAGCACATGATGGGTCAGTGCAATCGCCCGTCTCGTTAAATGCGCTATAGGTGCAGTAGCTGCCATCGATAGCATCAAGGAAGGCTTAACTTTGTCAGCTAAACATGTCAACGAAGAACCACAGATCTATCTTACTATTAAAGAAACCTTCAGATCCCACAATCTCCCAGTATTCATCATCTGTCTGGAATAAAACCGTTGTCTGGGGCCAGATGAGTGGGATGGAAGCTTGGAAGTCCAAAGTAGACTCCGGTCCAATGCTGCCAAAACCAGGGCCGACAGCCGCCAAAAGGTCTTCATAAGACCCTATGGCACCATCAACAAGTCGATTTTCGGGATATGTCCCTGCCGGGATATCGAGGTAGCTAGTACAGTATGAGATTCAAGTTTTTGCAGTTTGCATAAGTTATCATCTAGGGCGCCTTACGGATAGAGGTTGGCCAAGAACTGATCAAGATCAGCTGTACTATAATGATCGTTTAGAGCTTCAAAGATTCCAAGCTCATTTCCAGGAGCAGCGGTTGTGCCATTGACAACACCGTACTGAACTATGCTGTATGTTAGTCTAGTCAAGCATGTTGAATGAGATTCTGGAGCCACCCACCTCTAATACAGTCGGCTGTAATAACGGTGCTGCAAGTGGTAGAATTCACACCTGGAATGTCGTTGGCAGCACTGATATAAGCAATGTTATTATCAGCAATTGGACCATCCGCAAGTCCGGGAACCTGTTCTCTGCGCTTCTTGAGCTTTCGCTTCAAGGCTCCATTTTCTCGCATCCTGATGCCCGGAGTTGCATAGTCAATGTGCTCCTGAATATGGGAGGGAACATGATACTCTTCGCAGGCAATATCTCTGTGCGAGCCTGTGCTGTCCTCCCAGAAATAGAAGTCAGTGATGAGGAGGTCCTCAGCCTCTTCGGCTGCTGCATCAAATTGGATCCACTGCAGTACTAGTTATTAGAGCGAATTGCACAAAGATACTAATAGAGATGCCGCTTATCCGCGCCAGCCTTGGGCATATACGCCTCGGTAATAGCCAGGCTTACAAGATATACTCACCTGTTTATTAGCCGATTGGCTAATACGCTGTCTTTCAATGCCGGAAGACACGAGCCAGTTAATGACAGCATCCACACTAGACTGCGCAGGGGCAAAGAAGTCGATAATTTCCTCCGAGGTCATGTGTTTACCGTAATGGGTGGAACCTGGGGTAGAACTATACTTTAAATATTAGCGTCACTCTGATGCATGCTCCAATTTAGATTTAGGTATATCGCCAACATTTCCATAAGTCTAGTATGCCCTGCATCTAGGTTACGCTGCTTCAGGCCAATACGCATCGGCAAAACAGTTTTGGGGGACAGTCTTTCCCTCTTAGTCCAGTGGTGGGCTATACGAGGTGTGTGTCGTTCATGAACCGTGTGCGTGTTTGGAACATCACGCTTGCTGGGGGATTTGTCGCGCAAAAGAGGACTTGCAACGACTTCAATGGCCAACCCCAGGCCAAAAGCGGCGACGAGAGAACGGAACAACATTGCCACCTTCTATTAAGTGAACTCAATCTATCGAGAAGGATGTTGATACTACAGCAATGGCTAGGCTACAAGTGAGGCAGTACAAGTGATTATATAAATATATATCTCTATCTTAGTTAAAGAGGCGATTATTGAATTTGACGTGAATAAGGTATTGCTAGATGAGGAAGGTACATTAGACATGGTGTGTCAAGTGATGCCAGGTAGAGATAATGGATCCCTGTATTTTAGCCGGATAGAGGGACAACTGCGACCATGTAGAGTCGTATTAAGCTGTCTGATAAAGTACTTCTATAACTTCTTAGAGATACAATATGCCGATAATGCTTATAAAAACTATCCATCTATTTATAATTATAATATCTTCAAGATATATCTGAAGAAAGAGGCAAAGTCATGCGACTAGCTTTTACAACCTGCAGTTACTGTCATAGGTTGGCTGAATAAAGAGTGATTCTAACCACAAATTCATCACAAAACTATAGATATCCTCCGAATATCCCAATGATGGGATTGACATGCATGTATGTATGGCGCTATTGGATTCTTATGTTGATATTAGAGAGTGACTTGAGATTAGATATAGTTAGCGGAGAAAATTCAATAAATGGAGTGTCGCCTTTTCCAAAAACAGATGCCAAGTCTTCATTATGCGCTATGCGCGTGCTCTTGCCCCTCTATTCCGTCAACAGCGTTATCTCCAGGTTTAACAATGTTGAGTCATGGATAGAGCACAGCTATAAACATTCGTAGCTAACCCCTCATTATTCAAATCAAACAATACTTCCTTCTTTAATAGGATAGTGTAATACAACTCTTGCCTTTGTTTAATGTAGATAACAGTACTCAATACGAGGCTGCTCTTGGAAACTAGTAGTCATATGCCTTGGTAATCTCTTCATAATCATGGCAGATTCAAGAACTCAATCTTCTTATCTGCAGAGAACCTGCAGCTCGCATCCAATGTCTTCTAGCTCTATCACCCTCTTTAGAAAACATCATGTTCAATTAACGCTACAATGACAAGTCATACTCAAAAAGATCTTGGAGGCACCATTTGCGTTAGCTATTTCCGTCTTGATCACACCATCTTGCATTAATCTAAAAGCTAAAGAAAATGTCTTCGACGTTATCACGAGCACAAATAATACTACCAGCTTCCAGATGAGGTTGGAGCCTCATAGGTATTTTCTCATTTAGGTATCCGGTCGGCAACTGCCGCTATGTTGGCATAAATGCCACCGATTCTATGTAGGTTATCAACTTGTAAGGGGGGGCTAATGGGGGTCATGCGGCAATTTACTCGGAGAATGGGGGTTAAGAACGTTTGATAAAGACTACAATACGGTACGACTTGGAATAAAGTTTCGGCTCTATAATATGTTTAATAGAGCATACAATATAATATCGATTATAAACATCTCTGAATACATATGACCCTACATAGTATAAAATTCGAGCTTCCAGCAAGCTCTATCCTCGAGTTCAGTGGGCCTTCATCTTCGACATCCTAGGATTCCAGTGCCTCATAATGCAAGTTTTAAAGAGCAATGAACCAGCACTCAAATCACAGTACCAATTATCACATACTCTATCATTGTAATAATCCAAAATAGCGTACCAATTACGGAGTATTCTCGTAGTTTAATAAGTATCTAATGAAAACTAACCGAGCCTTGTGGCTTATTTTCACTACTTGCTAGTCTCAGTAGTTTTATACATTCTGCCGTACTTGCTCTATTATAGTACATTATTTATTTTATGTTAACATAAAAACATTTATGAGAGTAATGCCCGAGCTTCACCCCGAGAAGGCCATCACTTCATTCACTTAGTAGTCTGCAGCGTCCAATCCACCGTATAATGATTCAGGGCCATCGAAGAGTCCTAGCTGTTGCTAAATGTCAATTTGAAATCTCATAACAGCAGAGACTCTCCCTTATACGCAAGAAATGAAATTGCTAGTCACTTTATACTGCCTGTCCAGCCAGCACATGTCCAGGAAAACGCCATTAACGTCGTATCGTGGATCCGCTCAAATGATGCCAACACAAAGAAGCAAACAAATGTGTAAAAAAAAAAAAAAAAAAAAAAAAGCTCTCACATTTTTATGGGAGATCACAATATGCAGACCTCTTACACGGAATATTGGGGGCGAGGCCGTCTGCATGAAACATGTTATACCGGCAAAATGATTGGGGGAGAACAGTCATATTCCCCTCTCAGTACGAAAAATATGTAGAACATGTCTCTAATAGCAGTACACGGATTGGTTTACGTGCCATACACAGACTCGTCCTACTCTGTAAGGGATAGAGAAAATGACGACACTTGATCCGAGCAGATGCGCAATAGCGGGCTGAACTAGTGCATTACAGCTTCCCTCGAGCTCTTTCCCAGACAATTGTGTCGTCAACAAAAGCACAGGTAATACGGCTTCAGTACAGCAAGTCTTGAAGGTGGGCTAGGTCGAGATATACATCACAAGTATTAGTTGTGTTAGAGTTTGAACCTATACTGCTCCCTATGCCACATCACGATCACCCACTTTTCTTCAGCTCGCACATTCAAAATGATTGCAAGTTCGGCGCCTGATGTGAAATTCAGCTGGGCCATATGCCACATCATTTGCTGAGATGCCCACATGCAGCAAGAGTGGCGTGTCCTTGTGAAACAAAGTGAAGCTAATCTATACCAAGTTCTAGGACTAAATTGTTCCGTGTCTTGGATTTTGGCTGTGGCAGCAATCTCGTCGATGACGTGTCACCGTATGTCTCTCCTGTGCTTGGAGCGAGAGTGCGAGACCATCTCACCAGCGGACTTAGGTGGTCCAATTCCCGTAATAGATCCTCGCCTGCCTCCGCAAAGATGCTGAAATGTCTTTGCACGAGATGTATTGAATATCTCCCTGGCCAATCCTTCGGTATCGTCTCAGCGTTAGGATGCCAGTCAGTCCTATTTATACCCGGGAATGTATGTCATCAAATCAATCTGTTTCGTCGCATCTATCATAGAATTTTACAAATTTTTTTGAATATGAAACTGTCCTTCATCTTTGTCTTTACTTCTCTTGGGATAATCCCTAGCCAAGGGCATTACGTGCCACCAATCGACCATGACACTAGAGACAAGCAGGAGTTTGGGCGTCTTGTTGAAGACATACAGGCAAAGGTTTTCAAACTACTGGATAAAAAGCAAGTTGAACTTCATGCGAGAGGTCAAAGTGCTCAATGCACATCAGACAATATTGTTTTCCGCCGCGAATAGTATGTGAACAAACACCATGTAGATGGAAGTCGGCCTAATCATCAGGAGCAGCGGCTCTCTTACCAAGGCCGAAAAATTAGACTACATCAACGCTGTCAAGTGTCTGCAGAGCTTACCAGCACGCTCTCCAGAAACTGTGGTGCCTGGAGCGAGGTCTCGAGTCTGTAAATTTCCAGCCTCTGATTGACACCGCCATCCATAGGTATACCATGCTAACTCAGACGCGACAGTATGACGACTTCGTTGCGGCGCACATCCAGCATACACTGACTATTCACCTCACTGGCAAGTTTCTACCGTGGCATCGCTGG
Organism: Trichoderma hamatum GD12; assembly: GCA_000331835.2. Taxonomy (NCBI): domain Eukaryota; kingdom Fungi; phylum Ascomycota; class Sordariomycetes; order Hypocreales; family Hypocreaceae; genus Trichoderma; species Trichoderma hamatum. The sequence continues at coordinate 35,851 of ANCB02000338.1, read as the reverse complement.
CTCATACACGAATATGAGCGTGCATTGCGTGAGGAATGCGGCTACAAGGGTTACCAACCTGTATGTACACCCTTGTACGAAACGTGGGCAATTGACCCGTTTTTAGCTGATACCAGAAATACCTAGTACTGGGACTGGCCCAAGTATTCCTCAGCACCAGAAAAATCTCCCATCTTCAATGGTGATGCTTACAGCTTGGGTGGAAATGGAGACTTTATCCCTCACGACGGACATTTCCGCCAGTCGATAAAAGGCCTCCCTATCGCTGGAGTCGGGATGTGGGTGCCTCCCGGCCTTGGAGGCGGCTTTGTTACCACAGGGCCATTTGCCAATATGACAGTCAACCTCGGCCCAGGTGATAGCTTGGCATATAATCCGCGACGATTCAAGCGGGATATTGGCTCAACTCATACCACTCGTTTCGCTAATTATACTACGATTTTAAGTGAGATGAAGTCTATATAAAATATTTCATCATTACTAACTGTCTATTGGTAGATATACTGCGACAAACAAATATTGAAGAGTTTCGGTATCAATTAGAAGGTGTGCCCTACAGCACTGAGGTTGTTGGCCCTCACATTGCTGGGCATGCTACTGTTGGGTAGGCCTCCCGTGCTGGCTGGAAGTGCAACGAGATTTTCTAAACTCAATCTTAGCGGCGATCCTGGGGCCGACATATATGCCTCTCCTGGTGACCCAGCATTCTATGTCCACCACGGAATGGTAGACCGTATATGGACTCTGTGGTAAGTGCTTGTTAATAGCTACTCCCCTCAAGCCGCTTATAGGTGTTTGTGCAGGCAAGCGATCGATCGCGAAACACGACAAAACAAGCTAGGTGTAGGGGAATATAGCCACATCACCTGGGCCAACACGCCCCCTTCGAGGGAGACGAAGCTGGGTGATATGATGGACTTGGGGCATGCTGGCGAGCCGATACGGATTGCTGATGTTATGGATACGCTGTCTGGGCCATTTTGCTACTTTTACCTATAGTCAACTAGTAGACGCTGATGTAGTTACAAACAGAGCTTTGAGCGGCAACATGGAGGGGAATTCGCCTCTTAGATAGCTGTAGCTTACTGGAGAAAGGTTTTATTGGCTAAAACGTGAATACTGAGTCAAAATTGGCCGGTAAAGAAAGAAAGAAAGCGAAGATTAAAATCAGGCAAGCAAGAGAAATGAATCCGAACAGCCCTTTCACATATATATTTTAGGTTTATCTTGACTTGGGGAGCTATTCTTCGGGGAAGCCAATGTCAATCACGACGCTCTCTTGAACATGACCTCCATCTATGAGATATTTTACTATTTCCTGTTTCTCTGTATGAAAAAGGTTGCCTATATAAGGCGGACGTGGCTGCGGACTTGAGGATAAAATGGCTGGATCCGCTCCTGCTTCCTCGATCAAGTACTTGACCATCTCAACATCTCGCTGCCTCCCGAATATCACAGCAGCCAAAACGCTACCATAATCTCCGCTGAGAGGCGCATTCACGTCTGCTCCCTTTTCCACGAAAAGCTTTGCACACTTGAGCGAACCAAAGTATGCGGCTGTTCCCAGAGGACTGCCATACAAGTTTCCTTCAACCGCCAAGTTCACATCCGCTCCGTATTTTATCAGGAGCTCTGCTGAATTAATTTCATCATTCCAGGCAGCTGCTTCCAAGGCGCAACCAAAAGCACTGCGTGGACACGTGATGTTGGGATCCGCTCCTGCCTCAAGAAGAGGTTCGACCAAATCTGGTGCATACCTAACCGCGGAGCAGAGCGGACTTTGACCGTTTCTGATCTGATTTGGATCGACTCCCTTGTCAAGGAGCAGCTTTGCCGTTTTCATTTGTCTCTCAGCGATAGCTTCCATGAATGCGCTTCCATGAAGGCTGTCCAGCTCTTTGTGTATATCGCTTCCCCGGTCAATAAGCTCAGAGCAAAGTTCATCGTGGCCATATTTCGCAGCAATTGCGAGTAAATCCAGTCCCCATTCATTGACTTGCGATACCTCAAGGGCTTCATCCCACCAGCCCGTAAGCAACTTGTGAAGACCAAATACACAAATACCAAAAATGGGCTTATCTAATGGCTGCACATCGCCATTGTCATAGTATTTGTAGCGAAGATAGAAATCGATACTCATGTGTCTACACCAAGCTTGATATTGTTGACTGGAGGATTGTTGAGGACCTTGTGCTCCCAAAAAGCGTTTAAGAATTTCTGATAAACCTGTCGTCTCCTGGCACTCGTTTGCAGTCTCTTGCAAATGTTTCGACCAATGTTTTCTCGTATATCTTTGAAGAGGATGTCGCGGATCTAGATGATTGCCAAGATCTGGCTTCATCCTAAGGAAGTCCCGGATCTTGTTGTTCGATTCAGGTAAATGCCATTTCGAGTAACAATCTGTCAAACACGAAACCAGCAGAATTGCCACCTCTTCAGGGGCCTTGTCTATCCAGTTCTTATGCTGATCTTCAAAATACTCCGCAACCGATGCATGCGGGAATTTCCACACCTTCAATTGAGAGTCTAGGACAATCAAGTGTGAGCAGATACCCTCCAAAGTTGATTCGTCGATAGCATCTGATAGAGAAAGGGACTGAAAGTTACTCTCCAAGCGAATAGCCATTAAAAGGACTTCGCTTTTCAATGGCGCTGCGGCGCATAAAACCCATTTGACTGTCCGTTGTAAGACATCCTGCTCTTCAATTTTTAAATAGATCTCATCGTACGCTTGTGAGACTTTGGGGCAGCTTCCCAAGCCGCTCAAGGATGCTTTGTTTGGTTCTCAATTTTTTGAGCTGCTGCCATTGCAGGTATGCCCATCGGAACCTGCCAATTGGTTAGCATGGTTCAAAACGTTGTCACATTAAACAAGCAATAGTCTGGCACCACAAGCAACTTACATTCCATCACTTTTCTCTCCAATCGTTTCCTTAACTTGCTCCTTGACTTCTGCTGACACTGAGCTCCATACGCCACCAATTTTTGCTACCTCCTCTTCAATATACTTCTTGATATCATTCTTATTATCGGCGGTACTAATCTCAACCAGTTTCTGTGAACCAAGGTATTCTTCAATATCGGCCTCTTTACGACTAGCAATGAAAACCCTGACAATGCCTTCACCCTTGTCGACAATATTGCGTAAAATACGAGCAAGGGCCTCTCTAGTGTCTATCTCGCATTCATCCAGAGCGTCTAATATCAACGTGGTCCGGGGATAGAAGTTTGTGAGTTCAACCAAGGCCGTCTCACATTCGTCGGTGCTAAAGCCTCTCTTTTCCTCCTTTGCCTTGAGGTACAAGGTATAGATGTTTTTTTCCACCATGGTTGGATAGTTCGGCACTCTAGCAAGTTGAGAAATATAGCTCCTAAGGATATGCTTTGTCTCACGACGCACTAGATCTGAACGACTGCAATAGAAATAGGCAAACCCTTCATGTTCGCCTTTGTGTTGACGGATTGCAGTAAGGTGGTCAATTACTTTGGAGGTAAGAAAAGACTTCCCTGCACCAACTAAAACAAAAGTAGAATGAAAGGTCAGTTCATCATCATGTTCAGTGTCTATTATTATTTTAAGTCAAATGGGATAGAATTACATACCTTTGCCCTGAAGCCATAAAATTGAAGAGCTTGATCTTTCCCATTCGAAAAATTTAGAATGCTTTAATAGCCATTCGCATGTCGTAGGGGTTCTCGCTTCACGCTTTTCCTGCTGATGCTCGCCGACTGGTATGGTGCTGATATAGTCTAGCGCTTGTTCCAGTTTATCCTCCTGAATCATCTCAAGCAGCTTTTTTAGTGGTTCATCAAGATTCTGTAAAAGCTTTTGATGTTCTTGCGACGCAACTGCACCACAGCCTTGAGCTGCCATTGATACTTTGTGTTCTTGCTCTGTCAGTGCCGATACTAGCTTTGCGCCTTCTCCACCAGAGATGAGGGCACGCAAAAATTGCTTCCCTTGTCCTTCGTTTAAACGCGTAAAGGCGTGGGCTAAGAGCTCCATCAATGCTTTGTATAGATCAACAAGTGCATCCTGTAGATTCTTTGTTGCTGCATTACAAGAGCCATCACTGAGATATACCTCTTCGTATACCTTGCCATGCCTAGTTAGCCGTAGGACTTTTTCGGCGCATCCAAAGATAGCCGCAAGGTCCTCGCATTGAGACACATTTGCCTAGACAGGGATTTAACGATTAGAAGAGAAATATCATCATGATGTCAAGGAGAAGACAAAAAACAGGAACCGCAAAATGAAAATGCACACGCAAATAGAAATACAAACACTAAAGCCCTTATGTAACGATCCGTTATACCGTTAAGCCAAACAGGGCAAAATATTAGGCCAATAATCACTATTGTAGCAGTTACTGTAACGGAACCAGCTATTATAAGGGATTCAACTGTTACGGGGAACCAGGTCGTAACACCTTAGTATTTATTCTCAGTAGAGTGGTAGAGATAGTATAGACAGTAGAGCAGAAGTAGTATGGGTAGTATGGGTAGTATGGGTAGTATGGGTAGTATGGGTAGTATGGGTAGAATGGTAGTAGAGGGTAACAGAAGTAGTAAAAGTAATGATGTGCGTGAGAATAGAGCTGCGTGTTATAAGATTCTCCCCCCCCCTTTTTTTTTGTTTTCCGCTTAGTCGTATTATATTCTTACCTTTAGGAGCACTTTGAGAGCTGACCAAATGACCGTGGATGGTGCTGGGGCAAAACTGATAGAGATATCCCCAATTGCCGTCACCCACGCCACCACCCCGTTGGCATAATCTCTCCATAGGATCTCTTTGTCACCAACCCTAAGCTTTGGAGTTCCATCTTTGTACTCTTCTTCTCTTTCTCGAACGATTTTGATAAGGTCTTGCGTCCTCCCTTCACCACCGCCGTTTTGGGCGGTATCTCCAGTCCACTTTTTAGCCTCGCCATCCAGTTTTTGGTATGCTCGAGACCATAAGTCAGATTTAACACTCTCTTCAATTATGTCGGCTTGAGATTCGACAGGCTTGTTAGTAGAAGCAGTAGCACCAGTAGAGATAGTAGCACTAGTAGAGGTAGTAGCACCAATAGAGGTAGTGGAAGTAGTAGCATCAACAGCGTTTATAGCAGCATTTGCTTCCTGGGATGTAGCAGGTGGGATCAACGAGGCTGTATTTCTGGCTAGTGATGCCTCTGCCTTGGGCAACGAGGCCGCAGAGTCCCGCGTTCTATCATCTTTCTTAAACTTTCGTCTCAAGTAAGCGGTGAAACGGCTTCCATGGACTCGGTCGCCATGCGTGGAGCCAGCCATGGTTATAACAACCAACTTTTGCAGACAATTAGTTCCTGCCAAGTTGATATCGGACGCGATGATCAAATCACAGTATACAAAATCACAGTGATATCAGGCGGTAAGCTATTAGAGATCTGATGAAAGATGAGCTACATGGCCACATTGAAGGCCAAGTTGGGTACCAATGCGGAGTTGCTGCCGGGTACCTGCAACCCATTGGCCGGCTGAGCATTAATACACGCACCTACCCACATGTAGCCATAGTAACCTGAAATGCTAGTATCTAGAAAAGCTGCATGTAACAGCAACATGGATCAATTATTTCACTTCCTATTTGGGAGAAAACCATAAAAATGCCGATGACATCATTGTATTTCTACACCACGGAGGAGGAAGAAATATGGCTAGAGCCCTACATAGCATTTGACTTCGCAGAGATTATTGACATCGTATATAATCATATGCATGTATGAAGATATGAATTCTTGGTTACATAGGACCTAATAATGAGGCTTGGGTCTAGAATGGAGGAGCCCGGTTAGCCCAACCGGTTAGCGGGCCGGCCCTTACCATTAGCGCTGACTATCTCGTATAGCGGGCTGATGATCGCACTACCAAGATTCAACGCTGTAGTGTTTTCCAAACTTGGACAAGAAAAAAATGGCTTAGAGAAAGAGTTGGTATTCGATGGAGCGGCGTATAGAAATCATAATAGTGTTCCGATGCGGCCTGGTGGCTTCTGTACCAGCTTAACTTGCTGGACTGCGCCATTTGATGAGTACATGTTTGCAATCAGGCATTAGGGGTGATCTAGGCGACTTAGAGTACGAGTGGTCGTGTTAATACACATGAATTGTTAACAAGGAATCTATATTTTATTTCTAAGATCGGATCGGGTCCTAAATACATATATCTACCATTATATAGCCGAGATACAACTTCTTTGCCTTGGTACTGTTGAGGAATACAACGTCTTACTCTTAGTGTTTCGCCTATCTGGAGACATTGTGTATGATAAACATTTGTATATGCATTATCTATCGAGTTATATACATATAAACGCATAATGATAGCTACAGGGTTCATACGCTTGCTTTGAAACCATCTACACAAAGGAAACGATGGCGTCTTTTCAGACTTGCACGAGATGAGCTCCGTAGGCTCAGAGAGGTCTCTCTTAAGTGGCTGGTCCAGAGTGGTGGCAGACACCGTCGACACAAGTGTAGTCGGCGTTGCAAGGCTGAGAAGCACTGCAGCTCCAACCACCGCATCCCCAGGTGCAGTTCTTGCAGAATCCGCCAACGCAAGAGTAGGCAGACTGGCATGGAACAGAGCTGCTACAGTCCCAACCCTCGCAGCTAGAAATGGGTATCGATTGTCAGCTTAAGTTCCAAGTAAACGAAGGAATGCCTAAACAAAGAAAAACAGGTGAAAGAAGGAGAAAGAATTAAACGTACCCCCAGGTGCAGGTATCAGCTGGATATCCGCCGCTGCCACCACCGCCACCACCGCCACCTGAAGGGGGGCTAGATCCTCCAGCTGGAGGAGCACCGACGAAGCTCCAATCTTGCTTTGTGGTCTTGGTGTTTGCTGTAGCGATGGCGTTTTGCAGATTTCCCTTGCCGCTGTTGAATCCAATTTCGAAGCCGTCATAGCTGGAGCAGCAGCCGCTGGAGCAGGACTGGGTACCGTCACTACCTGGGATCATTTGCCAGTAGATCTGTTTTTACCAGAGCTTGTTAGTAAAGTCTATTAAGTTAATGAGATTTCATTATTGTAACGTACCCATGGGTAGGCAATAGCATTGATAGCGGCAGATTGGGAGTTGAAGTTGGAGGGGTAGCTCGTCGCGACTCCCCATTCCTCAATGTAGACCAGCTTGTTGTTGGCTGCCGCACTGGCTTCAAAGCCGGGCATGATGTTAGCCCAGGTAGAAGCCGAGCCGACGTAGGCGTGGACGCTCATGAGGTCGATGCTCGAGCAGGACAAAGCCTTGGAGAGCATGTTGTGGCCGTGGCTCTGGTCACCGCCGATGCCACCGGTTGCGACCTTGATGTTGGAATCAGTGATGTACTTCTTGAAGTTGGCTGCCCTGTTGCAGAGCCAGTTGGAGGGATCGTTGTTGGCGCCGTCAGAGGTGAACTGGAAGGGCTCGTTCTCGAGATCAAAGGCAAGAATGGCCTCGGACCAGTTACCCCATGCGAGGCCGCTGCTGGGGGACTTGTAAGTCAAAATGGCCTTGATACGAGCATCGTACTGGGCTTGGGCATTGGAGTTGCTGTAGAACGAAGTCCCGTAGGTGTGGCAGTAGATGTCACAGCCGTTTCCAGAAACACTGCCGTCATGGATGTCGTTGCCATCGTGGGGAGAGATGATGGCTTTCATTCCCTTTGCGGCCAACTGGGCGAGGACCTTGTCAACTGCTGCTAGGGAGTTCCAGTTGTAGGTCCCTATGGTTGTCTCAAAGTCGGCAACGCTGGTGACCACGTTGCTGCCTTTGACACAGCCGGTGCCGAGCTGGTTGATCCAAATGCGAACAACTTTGGCTCCATAGCTCGCAAGAGTGTCGATGTAGTATGCTTGATCAGAAGCTGAGAGACCAGGAAGGAAGTACAGGCTAGATCCTGCAAAAGAGTTTGAAGCTGCGGCAAGGCCGGAGCTGGCGAGGGCGCACGCCGCCAAGTTGAGCTTCATGATGAATCAGAAGCAGAAGAAGGTAGTGAGTTTATAGACAAGCAGTTGAGAGTGTCTTGAGATTTTCTACATCCAACAACGGCAGGATCATCTTGCCCTTTAATAGTTCTAGAGATTCTTAGTCAATTGCGAGACTACCCGTCGCACGGCTTCATTCAGGATACAACACGCGAGATACCGGACTCAGCCGATGTAAACCTCAACTCATCATACAGCTAGGAGTGTCTACTCATCGTGATACTGTGATACAAACTCCCCCACCTAAAATATGTCAAGGTCGATTCAGGAAAGAGCGGAAGGAGGGTTTCCGTGTCCAAATTGGTACATATTTCGGCACATCGCGCCAAGCCTAAGGGGCCGGATGCCGGTTCATGGAGCTGGGGAATATCCCGAGACTAAGCTTATTGGTTGTGCTTCGCTGTTGTCGTCCTGTTTTGGAAAGAAGCATATCACGATGGCCCCGTGGTAATTCGGGCCGACCGCGCTTTAGAGGATCGTCCGTGTATTCGTATATATCGACCGTGCATAGTAGACGCGATTGGATTCTTGTTTCCGACGCAGGTGTTGCCTAATTGAGGCAATACAAATTCATGGCGGTAGGCTCAAATAGACGCGATTGGAGGATTGGCCTATCTGCTTATGCTGGAAGGATTGAATTTGGTATACTGTGAGCGAGTCAGCGGTTGCTGACATGAGGTGAATTAGTTGTTCCTGAATGAGTTTACACCTGAGGCAGATTTCGCAATTTGATCTGAATTGGGCAATCTAATTCGTGGTGAGACAGCTCAAAATAGCGGTATCAAGAAGCTCAGACACAGTGCCTTCGCAGCACGGGCACAAAGACTAGCATATCGGCATTGCAGTACCCTACCTGTACTGAACACCTTACTTGAATTGGAAGCTCCTACTTACAGCCAGGTGCGGCGGTCTTGCCCGAGCCTATTCAACAAGTCGTGCGGTTCCCCCACGTAGACTATAAGCGATAGCCGGAAAGTAATGCAGACGCTGCAGAGCTTGGATCATATTAGATACAAGCACATGCTAATTTCCAGGCCTGTTGCCAGACCACCAAGGATAAAGCAGTCTAGTTCGTGGATTATACGAGCTGTTGCCTAGAGCTGTCACCCCGCAATCCGACGGTTGACAGGGACACTATATCTGCGGAGAGAACGGAGAGAAATTTTTGTGACTATAAACAATCAACACAGCAAGATGTTTGTTCTTACCCTATGGCTTTGTAATTGTTCCATTAAGCTATTGTTTGTACGTAAGAAAAAGCAGCTAAGCGCATGTGGTGTTTGTAATGGTGTTCTACATGTAGTTAGGCATAGCATTGGCAAAAACTCCGCGGAATTTACAAGGATTCAACAAATGTTTTAGTGTGCCAGCTGAACATGCATCTTTTCGCTTACATTAGTACCAGTAGAGTAGCTTCGAGGCATATTTGTTATGTTGACTAGGATCTTGCCTATTGTAGATGTGAGGGGCCACTTGGTCCTCAGAATATTGTTCGCGCGCTGGCTTGTCATAGGACTGGCCAACTATAGGCAGTAGAAGACGAAATGGGTGTCGCGAAATTAGATATACGTAACTACGATAAGCAACCATAGAAATGGAACTCTGCTTGGCTTAGCATAGTGCTAGGATTTGTATCGATCAGCATCAAAAGTACCTAGAACCTAGAACATCAGCTTACAAATTCGAAAGAGGTGTTTCCACCCTTCTATTCGTATCATTGGTCAACCAGCTCCCCTAAGATTTCGCTCTCCTCAAGGTCTTGAACGCCTCTCTCCAGCCAACGAATGGTCCCTGTTCCTGGGTCCAAAATACATCCAAAATGAGTACATTCATTCATTATGGGATACGTCCTCACCCACTTCTGCAGTGTATGTTCGAAAATAGCAGGGCCTTCTCTCCCTCTTCCTTTCTTCAATTCACGCTCTTGCCTCTTGGCCAGCGCAGTCCATTTGCTCAGGATGCAATCCTTTCGCTCCTCGCTTTCCTCAACCAATGCCTCCATGCCTAGGATTGAACTGCTCTCCTTTTGGCTATACGCCTGACTTGACTGATCCGTTGGTGCAAAGTCGTGATTTGTGTGCACAATGAAGTCGACGGCTGACCTGGTTTGTGCGTTGTCGAGGTCTTTTTGGACCACAGTAGTTTCTGTACCAGAGCAGAGTATTATGTAGCAGGGCGCAGCACGCGTTCTCGTGATGGATGTAACCGCGTTGTTAATGGTTAGATGGCGGCGCTCCGGATGGAGGAAGTGTTGGCGGAGGACTGATGATATAGATTGCCGAACACCGAGGAGCACGAGGATCTGGTGAATACGAAGCGGTAATGTAGAACAGTTGTGGTTTGGCCGGAAGTTGAGTGATAGAGAAAGGTGTTTCCTAGCGGCCGTAAGCTTGTAACTGTACCAGAGTCTCAATGCAGCCTACCTCACTCCAGTCAATACGCCAACAAACCCAGCATAGGTGACCGTCCTCGCAATCACGGTCTGAGGCTCCTTGGACTTTGACCTCACAAACTCCAGGACAACAAGTACGCTCGTCAGTTCAGGCATCCCCCAGTCTAGAGTTCGAAAATGCATCATCCTCGCCCTCTGTTCCGTATTAGTTTGCCCCTCTCCCAGATCTATCTCTCCCTTCTTAAGCCGGGTTAGGACGCCGCCGCTCGTGCACCCCAACAAAGAATCAAGCAACAGATTAAAGGCAACTAGGAAATACATGTCTACTCCGCTGGCCTTTGAAATGCCTACCAGTTCTTGCGTTTCTTCGGATGAATACACCCGTCGAAGAATGAGAAAGGCCACAAATTTAATGATGGAGCGCAGGAATGACCACGGCACTACTGACTCGAGGACTGTGTCGAATAACGGAGTGATTTCTTTCATTCGCGGCGCAAAATCCGAGGCCAGCTTGACATAACGCTCAGCCGGAGGAAGGGAGAGGTCGATTCGGTAGGTGGGAATAGGCTCTACCATAGAATCGACCGCCGGTGCTGAGCGGGGTGGTGCCATGCTGGTGTTTGGTGTTGATGTGGTTTAGTTGCACAATTGGACAATAAGAAAGGTCTCTCTGACACGTTCATGTTCATAGCAAGCTACATGTACCATTGATGTAGTGGGATGGATGACTCAGGTGCCAAAAATTAAAATTGAAGCTGTGATTTGCTACCGGTAGTAAATCTTATATAGTCAAACACTTAAGATCTAGGGTATTTATTACAGCTGTGAAAGTGGTACTGTCCGGTAAAACATCGCGGGCTTCAATCATAGATGTCCCACTACGGGGCTGCTGCCTGCGCTAGAGCAACGATTGTCGACTTTTTGTGGCGCTCTCCACCACGCTTGGCCTCTTATTCTCTTAGATCCCAGGAACCGCGATAGACTGCCTGGATCATCCTTGGCAGTTCCCCTGTGTATGAATCTTGTACCATCTAGCAGCACCATTTAGATTGATGTTGTTCGTTCTATATTTGCTGGATTTATAGCTTTGAGAGCTAAAACTTGCTTAGAGCTCCAGTCCTGCCTAAAACCTGACCCACTTTGATTACCTCGGAGAGACGAAAGTTTGTTAAAAGTGAAGCATAAAAATGGCATCTTCCGCGTCTTCCCTTACAAGTCCTCAGTCTTATGTCTCAACATCAATCGAGTTCCAGCTAACTTTCTAATATCTTTTCAATTGTTTTTCCAGCATAAATCAGACAGAATGGCCGGCTTCCAGTATGCCGGGATCAATCTCCCTATGCCACCAGAATGGGTTCCTTTCGGTGATCGGAAGCCAATCTACCCAATTGGTTTTCCAGTCGCTCGGGCGGCAAAATCGGATATATTACCCGTCAGAGAAGTCGCCATGATGATGCTCATGGACAATTTGACAGACAAGCCGGATTGGCACAAGAAAGTTTTCGATGAAGCCATTGTAGCAAAATGGCGCCACGAGGCCTTGACGCAGTCAGAGAACAGCCTTTTTGCGAGGATTATGGAGGGCAAATGGTATCCAGTCCGAATTCCATTGCCCGAATGCCGAATCGTTTCGGAAGCAGCCTTTGAGTTTGTTCGTCAAATGACCTCATTTCTCCTCCCTGTGGTAAGATGATTGACTAACAAACTTGCTACCGACTTTTTAGTGCATTGCGGAACTACGCAACAAAGCCGCATACTTTATCGACACTGGTCTGATCCCTACCCTTGATTCGGCGGGCAATGTCATTGTCAAGTCGGATAACTTGATGAGTGATCGCCTTCGAGATGAACTAGCCAAAGCATTTGAAGTGCTCCGAACAGATCAAGCTGCAAATGTGGACTGGCACCCTCGAAGCAACGACATGGTGCAAAATCTAGTGCATCCGTCCATGTATCCCTTTGTATACGGTATGTGTTGAACATTATCACATCATGTGGCTACGATATCTAACGGGATGAAAATACAAAAAGACCGGTCCAAGTTCCTCGATGAAGAGCAGATTGGCACAAAAAATGCCCTCGAGTTCGTCGGCAAAGGCAGGGTTGTACCGCAAATAGTTAAAATGCCAGATTATGGCGAACGATTTCTCTCCGCTTATTTCATGAAGGAACATGGTGTAGTTCCTAAAGAGTATCACTCGAGTTTGTACCAGTGGCTACCAGCCAATGTGGTATTCCGCGAAGACGGGACTACACAGTTTACCAGCTACATCAACAATCTGCATCCGGAAAAGTATGCGGCCATCTATGAGACAATTGAGCATGCTATTGATACGGCTCTTCCTGCGTGGGAACAGTGTCTACGGGAGAATGTAACTTATGGGCAGGATATCGTAGCCGGAAGGTCTAAATCCCGTTTCGAGTTGATCACTAGGGCAAGGTGTGTTTCCCTCTTATTTGAGCTACAGAAGAAAGCATGCAGGACTGATGGTGATTTAATTAGTGATGAACAAGAAGAGTTGTGGACGAAATCAATGACGTTTGGTATACGGGATGAGGAGGAGGAGGAGGAAGAGGAGGAAGATGAAGATGAAGATGAAGAGGGAGAGGAAGAGGGAGAGGAAGAGGAGACCGGCTATGTTCGCGTTCATCCGTTTGAATCGCGAAGAATGGCATTTCGCAGCATTCATACCAGCGTCGGCCCAAGACTCATTCCTGGGCAGTGGCACAAGACCCGGGAAGCCATCCTCCCGGAGCCGAAGAAGTTTGAAGAGATAGACTACCCTCCGAAGAAAAGACTCCGCGAGATGTTTAAAGAGCGCGGACTGCAGGTTATTGTGAAAATGGCGAGCATTGAGTTGACCCCGGAGAAGCCCAATTTCCCAACGGGATCATGGCATGTAAGTTGTCTCTGTCACTTCCCTCGTTGATCTTGACGGGTGTGTGAATAATACTAAAACGCGGTGTGATAGGTTGAAGGCCAGATGAACGAGAGAATATGCGCCACGGCGCTGTTCTATCTTGATAGCGAGAATGTCACGGACAGCCATTTGTCGTTCCGCATGCAGACAGATTCATATCTGTCAGACACTATTCGGGCAGGACAAGACCAATTCAATTACCTGGAACGAGTCTATGGCACTGGTCTTAAACAATACAACGCAGCCTGTTTGCAGAACTACGGAGACGTGAAGACGCCACAAGGAAGGCTGCTCGCTTTCCCCAACGTATTGTAAGTTGAATCACTGACATCGTCACCATATTCACACTTGTTCCATTCTAACCGTCCTTTTCTTTAGTCAACACCGAGTTTCGTCATTTAGACTCAAAGATGCTACCAAGCCAGGCCACAGGCGTTTCTTGGCTCTATGGCTTGTTGACCCGCATGAGCGTGTCGTTTCTACTGCCAACGTGCCGCCCCAGCAGAAGGATTGGTGGACTGGTGGCCAGAACGTAGTGCCTGAAAGCCTTGTGACGGTGGAGGAGGCACAGGAGCATCGGCTGAAGCTGATGGATGAGCGATCCACGCATGCATTCAAGGCAGAGACTAGCCTGCAGCGAACCTCATATAATTTTTGCGAGCATTAGCTAGTTTGTTATTTGATCAGTCAAAGCGTAGTTTGCGTGTGCATGCCAATAAACGCAACCAATTTGTTATCACAGAGCAAAGTACATTCATCAAACAACGTTTTCTGGTGGTTGGCGGGGTATCGATTGTGGAGGGGCAGCTGTGGCTCAGGCCGCCTAGCCGCCGTGGCGCGCCCAGCGTCTCATCGCCCACATTCGCCACTTTTCCAGATAATTTTTTTCGCTTCGGCGGGGTGACTCTGAAATTTTCTTCGTGCCTCAGGCCTCCGCTGGCCGCTCCCCTCTGCTAGGGCTCCCGTAGTGGGGTTGCATCCATCAATACTGCGCATTTCTGCTTGATCTTTTTTTTTCTTGCGCCTCCTCGTTGATACCCAAACTCCATTCTCCCCAAACCACAACAAACCACTCTTCTTCGTCCCCCTTTCTTCTTTTCCAGATACCACATCACAACCGCAGCCATGGGTTTCACCGATCTCCTCACCGATGCTGGCCTTGCCGGTAAGCAGCCTCGAAACCACACGCAAAACGCTGGATAGAACAAGAAGTGGCTGACAGAGTGTCCATAGTCCTGAACAGCTGGGTTTCCACCCGCTCCTACATCCTTGGGTATGCAAATCCCCTCTGCACAGCGACAGCGACGACGATTTGCATTTCGACCATGTTATTGCATACATTTGTTTTATTTTTTCACCTTTCCTCCGGCCTTGTTGAGTCACAATCAGTCGATGGATGATTTGCATGCAGCCTAGCCCCTCTTTCATATTTTTTTCCACCCCTCATTTCAGTGCCTGCATGAACTTCAAGAAAAAAAAAAATTCCCAAAAAGATGCCCCTCACTAACGTCTACCCCGCCAAACTACAGCTTCTCTGCCACCCAGGCCGACGTCGCCGTCTTCAAGGCCCTCAAGGAGGCTCCCGCCGCCGACAAGTACCCCTCTGCCGCTCGTTGGTACAAGCACATTGCCTCTTACGAGGATGAGTTCGCCACCCTTGATGGCGATGCCAGCAAGCCCTACACCGTCTACGGCCCTGAGGTCGCCGAGGTCACCCTGAACCCCGCCAAGGCCCCCGCCGCTGAGGAGGACGATGATGTCGACCTGTTCGGCTCTGACGACGAGGAGGAGGATGCCGAGGCCGTCCGTATCCGTGAGGAGCGTCTGGCCGAGTACCGCAAGAAGAAGGAGAACAAGCCCAAGGTCGCTGCCAAGTCTGTTGTTACCATGGATGTCAAGCCTTGGGGTACGTCTGATAACCATCCACTCTTTTTGCGTTGTTGATGCTGGGACTCTTCCCGCATCGTACACTGCAGTTTATAGTGCTGAACCGTTTGATGCTAACTCCTTCACTTACAGATGACGAGACTGATCTGGTTGCTATGGAGGCTGCCGTCCGCAGCATCCAGAAGGATGGTCTGGTCTGGGGTGCTTCCAAGTTCGTTGCCGTTGGCTTCGGAATCAAGAAGCTCCAGATCAACCTGGTCGTTGAGGACGACAAGGTCTCCACCGACGAGCTCGGTGAGCAGATCCAGGAGTTCGAGGACTACGTCCAGTCCACCGATGTCGTCGCCATGCAGAAGCTGTAAAGCATTTTAAAACAAAAATATGGGCGTTGCGCTGTTGTGAAACGAAATTTATCATGGGTAATGAATGATTGGGGACAAGAATCTATCAGTGTCTTACATAGTTTGTTATGCGCTGGGTGAGGGACAATCAAGATGCCCTCTCGCATAGTCACGGATTCTAAAAAGTAAAAAAAAAATACGAAGCCATAGACAAATTTTTCTACTGGGAACAAATTCTTCTTTTGTGACGTATTGCTTTCTTTGATATGACCCTTAAGAGGGGCAGGGCTGCGTTTTGGTTGAGTGGCTAGGGAGCTCAACTCTGTCTTACAAGACGTGATAGCCACAACATAGATCTAAACAACAACGATATGAGCAAATTCTTTGACTCTTCGTTAGAACTGTGGTATTATTTGAAGTTGTTTTCTTTTTAGCAGATTTGCAAATCGATCGCGCAATATCTACCCCAGAATACCAATCTTTCGCCTACAGCCTACCCTTGCATTTCGAACCCCCCTTGCATCTCGAACCCAGCAATCGGCAAAAAAGACAAAAAGACAAAACATACAACAGCCGGTGTTCGCCAGTGGTCACCCACCTGACTACTAATCTGCCGGTTAATGGCTTGACTATGGGGGAGCAGACGGGACCCCGTATTTTCCATTACCTATGGTCGTATGTGATTGATGACAGGAGTTATTGATGTTATATTCCCTAGATTAAAAGGTGAAATAATGCAACAAGATGCAACGGTCGGAGTTGGCCAGTGGTGACAAGCCAGAACACTCATCTGCCTCTCATTAGCTCGACTCTGAGAGAGCGGGCGGGACGCAGAAATGGAAGACATCACACTTAAGAGAAGTGCTTGACGGGATCCCGAATTTTCCCTACCTATGGACCTTTGGAAAGTGCGCCGTTGATGCTATTGCAGTTTTGTTAACCAACACATCTAACAGTCAGATACATATGATCACTCACCCGTCAGTGCCCATTTTGTTTTTGTCTTGGACTACTACCTCGAGGTTAGGGAGCGGCGTGAAGAAATCTTTGGCCTTTTTATGGAGCGGGCCCTTTGTTTTTGCCTGGTTAATGGTGGTTTTGCTTCCGATAAAGGTTAAGAAGACACAGTCTTGAGAGTATATACGTTCTTATTCAGCGTCTAGCCTACTTGTACTATGACGTAATAGAACTGATCATCCTTGATATGAGGGCGGATGTCTTCTATATTTCCCGAGCCTTCAGTTTCGAAATGAACTGTCTTTTCTTCAGTGTAGGTGAGAATTAACCGCCCCTTTTCTCAACCTTATTGTCAAATAGTATAATTAGAATTATAGAGTCTATATAAGGGATTTCGTTGCCTCAAAATGATCCCCAGCTGTACCTGCGGCTTCCTTCCAAGGGAAACGCAGCTGCGGCAGCTGGATCAAATGATTCTCTGACTTGTTTGTTTGTGCCGTGGTCTGTATAGCGGTCAGACGAGCTAGGTCCTAGATGTAACTAGGTTAAAGAGAAGAAAAGAAAAAAAAAAAAAAAAAAAAAAAAAAAAAAGCTACAGCATGGAAATACTTAAGCTGCCTCCAAATGCAATTCTTCTATTTTCTAGGTGAGATGAATCTCCAGTTATCTTGCCATCCAGGAGGAGTGCGCTGCGGGTCATTCGGTGAGCTTAAGCTTAGCTAAAGTAGTACAGCTTCCGAAAAAGGACATAAAGGTCTTGGCGCTCCTGGCTAGCCAATCGGGAGAGCCTCACCTTTTATTCTCTGCTGTGAGAATCGTTGATCGCTTCTCAATTGCAGTCGACGTGGCTAGGCGTCTTGATTTATTAAGCTGCTGACATGCGGAGAATTGATTTCCGCTCCGCAGAATTGTTCAATGAGTTAATGACTCTATCATACAATCGATGAGGGAGTTCCCCATCTCGATCCTCGGACTCATTTTAGATCAAATTCAACACACTCACTGCTTCGCATAAGATATCCAGTAAACACCTAGTATATCTCTCTAATATGTCAAAGGTTCTTTCATCAATAAATTCATCTATTTAGTCTAAGAAAAGTTAATTAAGCGGCTGCTTGCTAAGCAAGTAATACAATAATCGGCAAAATCTCCAATCAGACACCATTATATGTTCTTCATCACGCGAGGCACAATATGCCAGCCAGTATCTTCACCTCCTGAATTTGGCACATCATCTCGTCTGAATTTGTCAGTATAGCCTTGAACCCAGCATAGACCGCCCGTAGAGACTCTTTGCGCGCATTCCTTGGACGGTAATCTCTCAATGGCTTCTTAGGACGGAGTAATACGACGAGAATCTTAAACCAGAAGTGCTAACAGAATACGGCTTTACTGATCTTGTGTATCCATATTCGATATATCAATGACAACTCTGCCCTGAGCTTGACCACTTTTGTAGCGTTTATATCCCTAGAGGCCGTGTTAGTACAGACACATACAAGCCGCCGTCGTCTCGGTATCAATCTCACGCTAAGGGCGTCTTCTAATGAGAATGTTGAGTCTATCAACACTAGCATCTTGCCTTTCGAAGCCAAGTTTCCAAGATGCGCCGCATTTTGCCCATTCAGCGGCGCGCTGAACGTAATATATCGCCTGGGCACGCCACCCAAGATAGCAGGTTGCAACACATTTTGAAGTGTGCGTAGAATTAAACCAAGCCGACCAGTCTGGGCGTCGCCGTCGCCGACGTTGATGAACAAGCCCTCAGGCTTGAGATACTTTGGGCATCGCCGAAACAATTCTGGAGAGCCCACCGTATCTAGGATTGCATCAAACTGGCTCGCGCTGTAGGATTTCTCAAGGGCGGCGGGTACTGAGTTGACTTGAGAGTAATCAATAATCTGCATCTTGGGGCGAGGGAGAGGTTAGCCATTTCTCTGTGTCAGTAGCAGATATGGAATCAGATCCACTTGCCTCATCTACTCCTAAAGACTGTTTCATCCTATCGGCGTGTTTGGTGGAGCACGTTGTCACGACGAAACTACCCAAGTCCTTACAGAGCTGGACAGCGGCTGCTCCTACAGCACCACTGCCCCCATTGACAAGAACTCGATCGCCCTTTTTAATTTTAGCCTGACGGACCATTTCAAGTGCAACTTGTCCGAGGCAGCTTAGACAAGCGGCTTCTGCAAATGTTATATTGGTCGGCTTGACTGCGATACAATCAATATTCAACACAATATACTCCGCCAGTGTTCCCTGATTATGAATGATACTGCCCAACTTAGAAACGGTGCCAAACACTGCCGTCCCTACAGCGAATTCAGCTGGAACAGCAGGACCTGCTGAGACCACGCGCCCAGAAAAGTCGAGCTCTGGTATTGCGTTTTTCCTCAAAAGAGACGGAATGTCCCTCATCAGATTTGAGCCCGGGGAAGAGAGTGAAGCGTGAGATATTTTGATCAGGACGTCCGAGCCCTTTGGGGCTGCGGGCGCAGAGAAGAACGGTTTGAATGACAAGACCTGCTCAGGCGTACCGGCGCTGCTGAACGTCCAAGCGCGCATTGTCGACGGTCTGTAAGTGCTTGCCGCCATAACAAGTGTCGCGAACCGGTCTGGAGATTGAGCGATAATGGTTAAAAAAAAAAAAAGAAAAAAAAAAAACAGCTCTGCGAAACTCGGGCATGATCGCGCCCTATATTTTTTATTGCATGTTCTCACTGAAGGCCTTCAAACTATCTAATCTAACGATGCGGAGTTGGATGCGGAGTTCGTCGCGAGGTGGCTGTGACTGACAACCTCCTCAAGCTAGGGCTGATGGTTTCGCTTAAAGTTGCAATAGATTATGCTTGAACATTCAAGATTCCAAAGACTGCTGGCTTGCGTCATCACATAGGCTTTCGGGCATACGTAACTCATATTACTATACTCAGTAATAATTGATAGTCTCGCTAAATGTTTATTGTAGTGTATCGCCTGCATATGGGGAGGAGCTCCGGTATAAATGATCGACTTTTTAAGTACATTGAATGTAGAATTCTTAAATGCACTTCACCTTTAATTGAAAACACGGCGGTGATTATAAGCTTGGCAGGTTTCTGTTCATCACTGCATCAAATGGCAAATTTTCGCAATATCGCGGTCCTCGGCGTAAGACGCCCCCTTTCCATCGTCACAGTTATGAACAGCCCACTGATGAGCACTCTTGGTGTGTAGGGAACTGGCCAAGTTGGTCGGCCAATTGTTAAAGCCTTGATAGACGCAGACTTCAACGTCACAGTCGTGACCCAAAGTTCAAGCTTAAATCCAAAGGACATCAACGGTGCGATTTTCGTGACTAGCGACTATACCTACGAGTCACTTGTTAAGATCTTCACGGGCCAGGATGCGGTGGTGAGTGCCGTGGCTGCTGGGCCGCCTATTGCAGCCCAGAAAGTCATGATCGATGCGGCAAGTCAGGCCGGGGTCAGGCGATTTATTCCTAGTGAATATGGCTCTAGCAGCATTGCTCAGCCACTTGAAGACTTCAAGAAGCTCATGGCACCCAAGACTGAATTGATTGGCTACCTTGAGGAAAAGTGTCGATTGCATCCGCAGTTAAGTTGGACGTGTCTCTCTGGAGGCGCATTGTTTGATGTGGTGGGCAGCAAAATATGGTATCTGATGTCCCTGTGCCACAGCTAACGTAAACGATAACCAGGGCATTCACTCTGGGACCTGGGGTTTCTCGGTGTCAGAAAAAATAGCCACCATCTTTGACACTGGTGAAGCTCGTTTCGACTCTACAACAATTCCTACCATGGCGCAGAGCGTAGTGTCCGTTTTGCAAAGGCCTGCGGACAGTGCCAACCAATATTTGTTAATTAGGAGCTTCATCGTTTCGCAATCAGAGATCCTTGCAGCCTTGGAGGACATTACCCGGTCGAAATGGCGTGTATCTTACGTCAATGCTGAGAATCTTCGACAAGAAGGCTGGAGATTGCTTGCAGGCGGTAATCCAAAGCAAGGCATCGAAAGTATCATCAGAGGTGCTCTCTTTCAAGGTCAGAAAGACATCTCAGTGTCTCAGGATGTCCTTGCGAATGAACAGCTGGGATTACCGACCTCGAATTTACGAGATTATTTAGAAAGTGTGGTTAAGAACTAACACACGCTCGGGCCCAACGAATGTTGATGTCTGTTTTCCTGTCGAAATGAGTCTGGCCGCATTCAGAGCAACCCTTGCCGTCATCTGGGCGCCCTTTAATTTTTAGCTATCTAATTGAGACAGCTCGAGTTCTTGTATATCTTATGATGTTGGTTGAAGATGGGATAAAGTCCGAGGAGTTCGTGTTGAAAACCCGATCACCACTGCTATTTCTTTACACATTACTTTAACAAGTCTGCGAAATTAACTCTAGGTAGGGTATAATAACTACCTACATATACCTAGTGGAGATCTAACAGCCCAGACCACTTTGGGTGGAGTCAAAAGGGGCCTGGCCTTACAACTAATAGGATAGAGAGTTACTGCTAAGAATACAGGTTAAGAGGGTTACACTCGCAGAACACCTGCTGGACGTCGAAGTCAACAGAGGGTCTTGGAAATACCTCGCCACGCCATCTTTTTTGTCTCTCTGTTCTCAACAAAACAACAGCAGCCACCATCACCATCAGATGCCCGGCTAGGGCCGTCTTTCCGCCCCACCATCTCGCAAATAACAATATTTACATCGACACAAAAGTTTGTAGGGGGTATTAAAATGGTGGCAGCGTTGGCTCCGTCTCAGTTTGCGGTAGAGGGTTAAACGGTGGCAAGCGTCTTAGTGTAGGGGTTGCTTAACCACCAAAAACGGAACTATGTAACTCCTTATTAGGAGTCGTGGAATGCAAACAATAGAAGACATCAAACTCAAGAAAAGAGCTTCACGGGACCCCGTATTTTCCATTACCTATGGTCATATGTGACGGTGTAGACTGCTAGAAGCACTTATATCACAACAATCTCGGCTGATAACTCAAGAAGGGCAAAAACAAAAACATACAACAGCCGGTGTTCGCTGATTGCCACCACTCAACGACCAATCTGCCGGTCAGTAGCTTGTCTATTAGAGAGTAGATGGGATCCTGTATGTTCTAAGGGATATGGTTATATAGGTACATGTATGCATTAGATGCGGATTCCCCAGTTTATATAAACAGGGATTGCTCCAGCGAAAACTGAGAGACTACCGTCTGATAAGAGGTGGTTAGATGACAGTCTTCAAAACAACTGGCGATTATAAGATGAAATGATCCCATGGTAGATATGGAATTGGACAAAATGCATTCAAGTTTCTAGACTTTGATGACAGTGATTTCTTCGGCAGTGTATATATAGTCCACTGTTATTTGGAGACACAGCACTAGCCGCGCCATATTCTCAGTAGGACGATGACCGGACCAACCCAACCCGACTTCAATTTCACCCGGCTTCACCTGTGCCATGTAGAAAGGATATCATGGCCTTTCAAGTAATTGTTTTTCCTACTTGATGGTACGGGATAAAAGTGAGAACGTGTAGAGGTACCTACCTAAAAAGTGGGGGTAGCCTGTATATGTACGTAGGGAGAGGAGGCTTCAGACGATGATGGAACATGGATGATAATACAAGCATGCTCGATCGCTATTACGCAATTGTATGACCAATTTGCTTATGCGGGGTGGAATGTTTTGATTTTATACATCATCTCATGGACCCTTATCTTACTGATTCGAAGGTTTTTAACTGGACGATGGTGACTACGGCTGCGGGATCCTACGCATCCCTCATGCAAGTCTTCACCGAAGTCGATTCTAATAGGCGGAAACACTCCTTATAATGCTACATTATAATTGAGTCATATGATTTTTTTTTCCCCCGCCGGTCTTTCTTTTTCGTTTTTACAGACACTTTTTGACCTTGTACCCACGCGCCACGTATTTGCCTCTGGGTAGGTGAAATACCAAGATAGATACCTGCAGCTCAATTGGGGGTGTGAATAAATATTACAAGTATTGCTTTCAACGGGAAAGGCTTTATGGCTTAGATGTATAGCCATAGTGGTAGGTTCTATATCCCGATTTAAGAGAGCTTGCTGACGGCCCCTTAACAAGGCTCCCTAGTGCTTCTCACGTTCTATTGTATCTCAAGCCACCAATGAAAATTCTCAACGTGCCTGAAATTCGAAAGGAAGATTTTTAAAAATTCAGCTCTTGGTATTTACGCCGCACGAAGCCACATAGCAAAATGGAGGAAGGAAAATGGGATTTCGATATTCCATTCCAGGATGCAAATCTCGATAATGCTGACTTCAAGGCTATCAAGAACCTGCCCGGCCAGATTCACCGCACAGATGTTACCGGCGACAAAGCCACTTCAAAGATCATGGGGAGGTTGGCTGAGGTTGTTCATGGCTTTGAAAGAAATGGAAGCGGGCAGCCTTGCACACTTGTCGTTTTCGAGTGGTTCTTGGTATCGCCAGCAGGATCACATCGCTTGGAGAATGTCGAGATCGACGTCATTTTTCAGGCCCATGGGCGGCGTTGGGATATGAGCCCTGGAGAGGAGCTAGCAATGTGGGATCCATGGCCAACCGCAATTTTCCCACAAGTTCCAGATACTTCTTTGACCTCATCCGCACTAGTAGAGAGAAAGAGTGAAGGGGGAATTAAATTAACTGCGGGATACGAGCCATATCTCTCCGGGAGTGGTCATAAGACGAAGGGTATAACACTCAAATACGAGCGAGTTGACTATCGCAGTGTTACCGGCACCTTATTTTATTACAATAAAAACAGTGGTAGGCGAAATGCAGTCAGGTGGACCATCAGGGAAAATGAAACATTGCAGAGTGGTGTCCAGTATCACATTCGGACTGCTGTTCTCTTGAACCGCTGCCTTGGTGATTCTGGGCGTTTCAAGGTTACAGTAGTCACACGCTCTAATGTGTGGCCACTCCAAAGATGTTTAGAGCAACCGCTTAGAGCCATTGGACTCAAGGCCCGAGATGATCCCATTTACTTCGATCCAGATGTCCTGCCAGGATCTATTCAGAAATCCAAGAGTGGCATCATCGACGTGGCTTCGAAGCCTACAAGACATGATTGGAGAAATTTAGGGGCTGTGGACATTACAGAGTATCGACTCGAAGAGCCTGCCATTAGTATAGCCCCTCGGTTGGAAGGAGATGAGAAGAATGCTACCATCGAAAATGTGGATGTCGCTGTCGAAGAGGCGGAGGACAGCGACCACGATTAAGGATCCAAACATCATAAACTCAAGTATTGGGGTAAGTAAAGGTATAGAAGATGATTATGACTATAACTTCGTAGTCATGATTCACATTCTAATACTGGGCTAGTAATAAATTATGAATCATTGTCATTTCGAGCTTCCTGGTCCTAATTTCCTGAGGTTTCAGCTTGCGTGTATCATTACACTATTCAAGTCGTGAGTGCACCATTACATAAACCGATGTTAAGTCTAATTCCTACAGCATTGTGTCGTGGTGATTTATAAAGACATAGCTAATACAACAAAGGATGGTTCATTGCGATTTACAGTAAATAATGGCGCCGCCCAGTCGCACCCAAAACCTCACTCGGCTGGTGTTTACTAGTCTCGCTGCGGTGGGCCACGAGGTTTCTTCCTCGATTGCCCTTTTCCTTCTGCCATTGATAGGAACGGTTTGCAGTAGGTGGCGACTTCTTGAAGAGTTCGCCATCCATCGCCGGTCTCGTTCGGACCCCCGACCAGATCCGTAATTTCGACAAATTGTCCACCCTGGGTTCTGGCCAGGGCCGAGAAAAGATTTATCATCTTGTCCCCGATATTTTTGCTAATTCTTTGCTTGTCTCGCTTCATACAGAATAAAATGAGAGCAGCTAGGCCGGAGGCTAGAGCTGTGGCTGCTGAATTTCCGCCTTCTTTCTTGACCGTATTATCAGACCCATAGAGAATATAGTCGCCCGGAAATAGGAACTTGGCGTCACTCCCAACGTATGATTTTTTGTTTCGGTCCCAGTCCGCTGCTCCAATGGCTATGACTGCTGGGAAACTGCCCGGATGATATGGCTCTTTGGATGAGCTTATCGCTTGTGTGTCGCTGGCAGCAGAAAACATAAGGATGTTCTGATCCCCAGCTTTTGTCACAGCGCTCCTAAGGGCTTTGATATCTTCATCCGTTGGGCTTTTCTGAACATTCCAGCTCATGGATATGATGTCAACTTTCTGCCGCACAGCCCAGTCAATGGCCTACGTTATGACGTTAGTTGTCAAGCGGTACTTCTTGCTTTGCACAGAGAGGGCTTGGGAGGCTAATTCTTGGTGGAAGTACTATACCTCGACGGCTCTTGATACGTTGAATGAAGGATGCGGCAACTCATGATGATCTGCTTGCGCGTCTACCTTTGCAACAAATATCTTGGCAAAAGGACAGGCTTTAGTAATGAGGAACGCCATTTGATTGCCATGCTGAGCTTTGCCAGGCGTGAAGCAGGACTGTAGAAGTCTCTCACAGCCATCGGCGTCATAGTCTAAAATGGGAGAAGGTGGCCATCCACACGGAGACAAAAAGCTACCAAGGCCCGAGAAGTCTGGATCAACTCCGTCATCAATGAGAGCAACCTTGATATAGCCGGAGTCGCTCAGACCCATGTTATTGTCTGCATTACTGAGAGTTCCGGTAAACTCTTTTATTCTTTTGAACCATGGGTGGAACCTATCATATTACATCAGCTTCTTGACTTTCATATGACATTGTTGTATCATACCGCTCTTCTTCCTGGGCGGCTTGGCCGTCTAGTTGAGGCTTACTGCTTGGCCCGGGGTCACTCTTGAAGTTGTCGATGATATCCGGGCAAACTGTCTGGCCATTTGCATACAGGTTTTTCAATCTCTCCTTGAATTTGTCAAAGTTCTCTTGGTTGGCTTCTGTTGATTTGGAACCCTGGTGGTAATCAGTACCCATTTTCCAAACTTGCGTTATCAATATTCATAACAAACCCACTTTACTATTATAAATGGTCACTTTCCGGAGCTGCATAAGGTAAGCATCGAAGCCATACTAGAAATATAACAGAAAGAATAAAATGCATGAAAAGAAAGCTATGTACCTTTGTAAGCGCTTTTAGCCCATGCTCATCTGACCAGCTACAAAAGACAGCATTCAAGCCGCTTGAGTAGAGGCACAGTTCAGTCACGTTACGAACACACTTGATAGTATCTAGACTCAAATCTGGTCTGTCCCAATCCAGATATCGAACATCAAGGCATTTCAGACACTGTCTGATAGTCTTTTCATTACATAGTGCTTCTGGATTTTCTCTCATCACCAGCTTCACAATGCTCTTGACCTTCTTCTTTTCTTTCAGCCAAGTAAAGAAATCTACCAAAGCGTCTTCATCTCGTTGAATTTGTTTCTTTTTTTCTTGCTCTGATTCGGGAATGCGCGTCCAGCTATCCCAGGTTAAGTGGATTTGAAGCATTGCCATTATTGGCTCAAATGACAGGAAGTCATAGTTGTTCTTTGTCTTCGAAGAAATCCGCCGCGACGGTTGCCAACTGTGCTGAGTAGGGTTGGTTTGAACATCTAGCATAAAAGCACCTGTCAGTATTCTCTACCATCCGAATACGCGATCGCTGTAGTTGTTTCCCCCTTCTGTGTCGGGATCCAGACACGGTAGAAAAGCTATGACACTAAACCCGGGAAGGCTTACTATTGGAGAAAAGACGAGTAGACATCCCTGTAGCTATTTTGAAGGGCAAATATTTGTTCTCTCAGTTTGGTCAAAATCTTGTCAGAGAAGGAATATTCCACCTCAAGTGGTCCTTGGCACGCTGTTGGGATCCTGCGACTTGTTTTATCTCTCTGTTCGTCCAACCTCGTTGTCGTAGACCTCTTTAGCCCTCGGCCTTGTTGACCAGCGTCTCCGAGCCGCAGATTGTCTGAGATTTGCATTTGTGAGGCACCTAGTTGGTCGTCATTTATATAACCCATCTCATATTCAGACTTTTTAGTAGATGCCTCTCTGTTGATAGAGGCCTCCTGCCTTGTCATCCAGTGGTACAAATATGGGGACAGGCCAGCGCTATTGTGAATCCGCAATGCATCAGGACCCAGATCGATCAACTTTTCAATAATATCGTCACGTCGCCTCGTTATCCGGTTATTGTATTTGGAATTTTTTTTACAAACCTCGCACAATACGCCCAAAGCTGCGGAAGTGTTTGTACTGATACTACCGCTAGATATTGGCAAAGACGTGTTTTCAGCACCACTCTTGTTACTTATGTGGCTCGCTTTACCCTCTTTAGAGCAATTAAGAGTCTTCAGCTCGTAGAATCCAAAAAATAGAGCATCATGGAGGGGAGTGTTCCCGCGGGTATTGCCTTCAGCGTCACGCGTCTGTATGAGGCACGTGCAATCAGCAAGGGATATAAGGTCTTGCACACCAATAATATCCCTCTCAATAGCAATATGAACACACGTCTCTCCTTTGGAGTTTTGAATGGCGATTGCTTCGGCCACTTGTTTCTTTGAAAGGCTTTTGGACAAAGTCTTGCAGATAGAAGGGATAAGAACGTTTGGTTCGACTTTGTTGAGTTCGCGCTTCGATGTAGGCCAAATCGTCTCTCGCTTGGCAGCGATGTGAAGAGGCGTTTGATGCTCCGAGTCGTGGGTGCTTTGGACGAAAATTCTGCTGGGTTCGGACTCGAGAGCAATTCGGAAGAGAAACCTTTTTTGTGCCGACTCAAGCATTGTATCTTTTGCCACTATATGGTGAAGAAAGGTGGGCTCAACTGGTGGCTCATGTATTCCAACTTTGCTGTCTTGGTGAATGGGGTCGGCATTAATACATTTCCTTACTTCGGCTCCGAGATAATCCATTTTTTGCTTCAAAACTTGTTTAAGCTGGTTATGGTCCTCGCATTCTAAGGTTTTGAGGTTGGGCGCATAAAATTCGTTCCAATCCTTCTGGAAAGATAAAAGGAAATTACGTCTAACTGAATTAACATCAACTGGAGGTCGTCTTGAATCGGCAGTATGCGCATCCAGGCTAGTTGCTCCATTGTAAGAGGAGCCATTTCTGCCGTCTGAATCTTCGGATGTAGTCGATGAATATCCACCATCATCGTTGTCCATGTTCAAATCATGCGTATAAAGAATGTAAAACGGAGGACTATATATTATAACTTCCTGCCTGTGGCTTTATCTGTTTAATCATTCGGAGAAGAAGAAGAAGAAGAAGAAAAAGTAGTAAGCAGGAATGCTAGGGTAGGCTAATAAATATAAGGCAATGGAACTTGAAAGACCTAAGTACATGTAGAGCAAGGTAGGTATAAACTAGTCCCGCGAGTCATTTTCCCGCTCTGGTGAAACCGAAGCCTTCTACTGCTACAGGCTATGCGCAAGTAACAGTACGGGCCTGCTGTTTGTTCAGATACATGTAACCATGTCTGTTTCTTGCTGGAAGAATCATGCTAATTCCTAATGCAACCTGGCATGCATGTAGAGTGGGGAGGAGTGGGGGTAGTGGTGGTGGTAGGCGACCTTGGAGTATCGAGCTCAAGTATAGCCACTGATGAGTCTATTTTCGGAGAAGTAGAATATACATGGACTTGATCTGATTCAAGGTTTCTAAGTACTTGGTAATGTATGAGGGGTTTTTTTTTTAATATGGCTATGTCTTACATGCTCGTATGATGCTACCTTGTTGGGGTTGGTAAAAGCTCAAGGGGTTGCATCTTAATCCGCACTGCCGTAATTTTCTTTCTTCTTTCGCCTTTACGCTCACAGAAGGCACCTTAGACTTTGGCATATGGGCCCTCAGTTCTAGCTTTCTTTTCAATTCCCTTCATCATCCTTTTTCCCGATTTAGTCCCCTTCTTATCTAATAGTTACAAAGGTTCAATTCATTATTTTACACCAATACGTATGTGATGTCGTGGTTAAAGTCAGACTGGGAAGCCGCACCTAGCTTCAGTATCTCAGGGAGGAGAAATAGGCTAGAATCTTATTGTCCAAATGTCATGTAAGTCTTAACAATGATGACTGGTGCATCTTTGGGAAAAGAGCTCTTAGTAACCTCCACCTTTGCAGAGCTGTTAATATCCATGGATTAAATGACATCATCGGTTTGCGATGCTTTGAAGACTCACAGCCAAAGATTATCTCCGAGATCAAATCATTCGACTATAAGCCAAAGGATGTTGTCGAACAACTTACGCGGGGTGATGGCCTGCGTTCAGTGGCGATGGCATTGCTAGACCAACTACAAGGCTATGTGAGAATAGAACTTCATACGGCTTTGATAATATGTTTTGCTGATCGAATAAAAGGAAAAAGATTGCTGTATTCAATTTTTTGTGAGAGATGTCGGAGGCTTGATTGTAAAACAGGTAAACTCTGATAGATATATTGTTCAAGATTTAGATTCATTAACCAGCTTGGGAAAAGGCGCTTTTGATCGCGAGCTGCGATAACAGTCCAGAAAACGAGAGACTACTTGATAGAATCAGTTTAATTGTGAGTCTCCTTGTCATATTCTAAAAATATATCGTGACAAAGCTCCTCATATCCCTCATTATGTTTTGCTCACCACTTTCAGACTTTTTTCGGTACCCCCCATCGAGCAATCAGGTCACAGAACTGGGAGGCTATTGCCTGGTCTCTATTGTACCGATCTTATACAGGCCTATTAGGCGACTGGACAAGCGACTTTGTTAGAAATTTTAGTTGTCAACAAGCACAATTGGCTGTTGATTTTCTTGAACTTGCTCCCAGGTTCCGTATTGTAAACTACTTTCAAGATCCTCCAACAACCTGGCATTGCAAACAGGTGAGTTTTGTAACACCTCATGTTCTAGGGTACAAACTTATTGCAGCGCTAAATGCATTATACCTCAGGTAATTCACAAGGCTTGTGCTACTCTTGGTATCCGTGAAGAGATAAATATTGGCTTACCACGAAATTTCATTACGCTTTCGAAACCATTCTATGACCATGAGGCGGACTACTTGAAAAATTGTGTCGAGAGTGCCGCCATCCGTAAGTTATATTTAATACATTCTCTTACATTCTCTTCGGTGGTGTATTTCCTCGGATTATTTAATTAGTGCTTTATAAATTCTGACTATTCGATAGAGTCAGGGAAGAATTTCCAAACATTCATGGAAATCTTTTGCATGAGGCAAAGTGCGTCGTTTACTGTACCAGAATCTTCGTTTGATTATCATCAAGTGATTTGCACGTTGGCATCGCTTCCTTCTGTTGAGGAATCGCTTCAGACATGTTCGCCAAGCAATATCGTACAGCTCCATTGCAGTCGTATACTGAGTCCTGTAAAGCTCTTCACTGGTCTAAAGAAATTCCTCGAGGCTTTGGAGCCCCGAAGAAAGTACATTTTTATTCGATTAGATTCAAGTATCTACTCGCGCAGCTGTCTCGATGAGGGTCGTCTTTATGCCTCCTTATGTCATCAAATTTTAACACAACAACCACAACTCTTCTTTCATATTCGTCATCTTCACTCAAACTTGGAAGATGCCGTCAGAAGCAGCGATACAACATGGAGGGCAAGGGCCATGTGGAATTGCTTGTGCGTACTGCTGCGGTATCCAAGAGATGTGCCCTTGTACTGCTTCATCGAGGACGATTCGCTCCCAGCTACTAAAAGTTTTATAGCTCGCTTCACAGCAGCTATGATAAAGACCGAAATTCGTTTAGGAGTAGTTGCTACGGTAGCCGATCCTTCCAACCCTCTCTTCCCGGAACACACTACTTTAGAACTAACAACCGAACACTTTGCACCATCCCTCAAGTCAGATATCTCGATGTGGATCAAAAATCTGATTGAATCAAACGAAATACGCATCAGTGATGATATGCGCCAAGTTCTTCTCGACAACCTAGCCGAAGTTGGAACCTACGACTTGTTAGACGACGCAATGGCGTTCTTTTTGCAGCAGCAATCGCTGTTGACAACAGTTTGGTCAATTACTATGGGTTTTAGAGACCTGACAGATGGTGAATATTTGTCTTCGATGATAGCCAATCAAGTCAACAGGCATGGGAGATGGCTCTTGGTCCCAGCAGTATGGGCTCTGTACGCAGTTCGACCCATCTCACAAGATGAGCTTGACGAAATCTTGAGCATATATGATGTTCACACCAGCGATGATAGTAGAAATCAGCACCAAATAGGTCCAAAGAAGTTTCAGGACTTTGGAAATATTTTACCTGGGGTACTGTGGGTTCGAAGTGGCAAAGTAGGTTTACTGAATGCTGCTCGCCGCTCTTTCGAACTTCTATGGGATTCCTACTTTTCAGATTTCCGGTCACCTCATCAACTTTTGACGAAGACCTGTTTGATGGCGCTCCTGAATGCTTTTAAAAGATTTAGTAACAATTTTGGTAGGCCAGCTCGTTATATTAATACCAGCTTTGAGAAGTATGCAGCCAAATATTGGATGTTTCACCTCAAACAGGAAACGGACATCGACAAAAAAGACGATACAGGATTAGAAGAACCACTCATCGAAGATTTTTTGCGTGATGACGAAAACACCAAGGCATGGTTAGCGCATTTGCAATCTGATCGTCTGGAAAACCGAGAAAGAGTCGATCTTGAAGATGACATTTGTTGCCAAATTATCCCTACAACTCTCTCTCGGCAATTCAGACTGAACGTAATACAAGCAGCAGACTTGAGTTTTCAACTAGCTGAAATGACTTTTCGGACAGCAAGCGATATCACAAACTCTTTGTTACTAATAGCAACAGAGACTTCAAATTTGGATATGACCAGAGAAATACTGCTCACCGATTCATGGACTTGCGATAGAGTTGCCGTTTGTCGCGCGATAGCCGCTGCACCAGAAACAATATGCAATGAGATTTTTAAAGAGGAGGTTTCTCTATTGGAGTCCAACTTTGATCGAATTCTCCTTACATCTATTATCCTGGGCCATAAAACCGCCATCGACTTTTTACTCCAGAAACACCAGCAACAGATGAAGTCGAGCCTGAAGTCAGAAGACGATAAACGTTTATGGGGTGTAGCTCTGTCAGAAAACCTTCCAACTCCACTGCAGGTAGCCATACAATTCTCTGCGACGGATGTCATCGACAAGCTACTTCAACCTGACGCGCCGTGGTGGGACATTGAAGAGTCCTCTACAGGCCCTGAGGCCTGGAATTCTTTGCATTATGCTGCTGCTGGCGGCTGTGAAGAAATTCTAGCAAAGATTTTGAGGCATTTGGAATTCTCCGAGCCTACCGTACGGAGAAGGATGATGAACGCCAAAACTTCGTTCGGAAATACTCCTCTCCTCCTAGCCGTATGTCAAGGTGCTTACGGAACCTCGCATCAGTTGTTACAATATGGAGACCATAATCCAAATTGTCAGATTAATGTCAATATCTCGAATATTCAAGAATATACAGCCCCAATGGTCACTGCGCGATTAGGCTACTCTCTTTTGCATAAAACTCTATTGCATCCGAAAGATTTCGATTATGGGCCTCAGGGGCATTCTTTGGGCCGCCTTCTGAAAGCATCTCTCTGCCATGATCATTTGGCTGCTGCGCAAATTACTTTGGAGAGCTACTCAGAATTTATTAAACAAAAAGGCAACGACCTGGGTTCATTGAAAGAAGTGGAGAAATATCCAGTTTCTGGGAGCGATACCGATTCCACGTCTACCTCCTCCGAACACCTAAATGAAGATGAAGATGAGCTTATTGGCGCTTTCAACATCGCGGTCCGTCGGAATATAATCCAAGTAGTTGATAACCTTTTAAAACGCCTACCCGGAATATTGGATATCATCGCAAATACTTCGTCTCGAGACGATATACCTCTCCTTCTTGCAGCCAGAAGCGGTTCTAGGTCAATGCTTAGCAGGCTTTTACAAGCTGGAGCAGATGCTAGTCTACGAAATGCCAGAGGCAAAACAGCATTGCACATTGCAAGCTATTGGGGCTACATAGCAGCCGTGGAAGTGCTATTAAAACATGAAGCTAATGATGACAAGAATAGTTGTTCTAATGATAGCGAAGAGGAAGAAGATGATGATAGTGATGATATTGATGATGATGTTAACTATGGAGACTATTGCCCAACGCCCTTTCAAGAAGCTGTTCGTTGCGATCAACGTCACATCATGGATCTATTACTTCCATCAGCTGGATCTCGATGGCAAGCAAAAAGCATGCATACTGCGTGTTGGTATGGGAACTATGATATACTTGAATCGCTGCTTATAAAAGGCCTAGATGTCAATACACCTGATTATCGTGGCTCTACGCCAATACAACTGGCATCGACCGGCAATCCTCGCTGTGTTCAATTGCTATTACTGCGGGGAGCTAAATTAGAGCTGTCTGACAGCAGCGGCTTCACTGCCGTAACTCACGCTGCTACGGTAGGCTCTCTTGAACCACTAAAGCTGCTCATTGAAGCCGGCGCTGTGTTGGACAAATCAACAGAACTAGGCGACACGCCACTTTGTATGGCAATTGAAAATAACGAGAACGAATGCGTAGAAGCACTTCTACAGGGCGGTGCGCCACTCATTCTAAGTTCTTATTACACGACGAAATATAACAACATCATCGACTTTGCTATGCACTACTCAAGCAAGACACTTCGTGTCTTGTTGCAATTCTACAAAAGTCAAGAAAACAAGCTGGAAATCCGTAATAAGTTCCACAAAGAGATAGTCCAAGCATTACAGACAGCCATAAGAAACTTGGCACCAAGCGTACTTAATGTGCTCTTGGAGTTTTATCATGTCGATATCGACTTTGGGGAACCTTGGACAATAGTTCATTTTGCAGCAGCGTTTGGAAATTTGCCCAATTTCCAGGCAGTGTTGAATGATCAAAGAATGCAGCAAGCAATACACACATCAAAGAGATGGCTCGGAACTCCGCTACAGGTTGCAGCTCTGAGCTCTAGAGAAGGACTTGAAAAAGTTGAATATCTTCTCGATAACCAACGGCTTGCTGCAAATGTCGTTCATACAGGCAGTCGCTTTGGTACAGTTTTGAACGCGGCAGTTTTTCAGGGGGATACGAAGATGATAAATGTTATTCTTGATCGCTTCAACCCAGGCGAGTTCTCATATGACTGTCCTGGAGGGCAACTAGGCTCAGCACTGCACTGGGTTGTAGCCTACTGGGACGGCTCTTCTCCAGATGAAATTGCAATGTTGAACCTGTTGCACCAACATGGCATACCAGGAACTGCAAAAGGGATTCAAGGATCAGATATATTGCATTGTGCTGCCCGATTTAGCGGCCGAGAGTCTATAGAACATCTTCTGCAGTGGCCTGAAGTGCTAATAGAGACAGTCGACATCCAGGGACGACTGGCACTCCACCTAGCTGCAATGGAGAACAATTGGAGAACACTAGAGCTTTTGACAGGACCAGGCGCGACAATAAGAACTAAAGACAAGGTTGGTCGGAATTGTGTTCATTTTGCTGCCGGTCGTAATTCCATGACTGTGCTTGAAGCTATCTTGGATGATGATCAGAATCTCGACCTTATCTCAGTCCCTGATATGGATGGGTGGTTGCCTATTCACTGGGCAAGCCGTCATTGCGACGTGCCAATGTTGGAATACCTTCTGCAAAAAGCTCAAAAATTTCATGGTGACTCTTGGGCACAAGTTGCTGAAGAAATGAAAACCACAGACTCGCATCGCTGGACACCCTCTCAAGTAGCTTCTTTCCATGGTAAAGATGCCGAGGCTACCTTTTGCAAATACTTCCAAATATCGGGTAATACTACAGGAGCCAGGAACAGCGGTGATCAATTCAACAGTCCCCAGGAGATGAACGCATTTTGTGACTCATGCCACTGTGTAAGTAACTCATCCAATATCTCATAAACATATTAGAACAAAAGAAGCCGTATAAGTTGTTACATAATAACCTTAAGAAACAGAACATCTATCAAGAGCGTCATCATTGCACTGACGAGGCATGCTTTGATTTTGATCTCTGTTTCAAATGCGTAAAGCATCATACAGATCTCCACCTTCCCGGGCATGGTTTTAGAAAGATAACAATACCCGCATCTCAAGTCGACTATTCAATTTGGGAATTTTAGTGATTCCGGTATCAAGCATACGATAGAATAAGAGTTACAGTCACTATATCCTTTAGCATACTTTTATGGCACATATATACGGAATACTTGAGGCGTAGAACGTTGAATACAATCATATCACAAATATATCGCCTTTGTCTAACGGTACCTATGCTGATACAATCTCACACTGGTATCTCAATCCTACACACCAAGCACCTATATAGCCTTTATCACGTTCCCTTACCATTTAGCTTCCCAAGAAAATATTATACGGCCCTACCACTGGGTTATCCAAGATTTCAGGCATTTCACAAATAAACAATAACGCTTCTGCTTTGGTAAAAAATCGGTGAATTCCGCTCTCCAGCCCAGGGCTGTGCTTGAAGAATTCTCGGGCCATTCTATCCATTGATGGCTGTCGTCCACGGAATCTCTCGAACAAATTCAACATTGATCCAAATGCAATCCTCATGATTGACACGACAAAAGCTACTCGCCATTCACTTTGGGAACTTCACGATTCCAAGCTCAAGGAGCGCCTCCAAGACATTGACATCCTTGTCACGGGCGAACTCTTCCGCCTTTCAGGCAATGACGCGCATTTTGTGCTTAGGGCTCTGCTCATGATTGCCATGTGCGATACACGGCGAGAGTTGGGGGGTATTTCAGCGTGAATGCCGGTGATTGAGGCCATGATGCCGCTGAGCGTGGTCATGGCGCCCCAGCAGAAGGCGACTACGGGTCAAGACGCCAAATGCTCCGACAGAATTCTTTGATCAAGCAACCTTTTTACCAACATCTGCCTACTTGGACGCATTATTCGGCTCCATTGGGCGTCAATTCGTGCTAAAAAGTACATGTAGCAGCGGGCTTCGATGGAAAACAAAAGGCCGTCCAAAAATAGGAAATCAGCTCCAAGGAAGGTACATGTAATTAGCCCATGGACGACACGACATGGCAATAATTTGCTTCTACTACCACAGCCAACAACTGCAAATTCCCACAGCCGAAGGGCAAAAATAAAACATACAACAGCCGGTGTTCGCCAGTGGTCACCCACCTGACTACTAATCTGCCTCTCATTGGCTTGACTCTGGGAGAGCGGACGGGATCCCGTATATTCCAATGGATATGGTCGTATGTGGTGGTGTTGACTGCTGGAAGCACTTATATCACAACAATATCGGCTGATAGCTCAAGAAGGGCAAAAAAACATACAACAGCCGGTGTTCGCTGATGGTCACCCACTCAACTACTAATCTGC